>JAYJMB010006759.1:0-10748 GCA_036873735.1 Pouteria campechiana | reverse complement strand
AGCTGAGAAATATTTCTCCAAAAATAACCTCTTCATCTCATTCCATGTTGTGATGGTCCAAGAGGGTAGATAATAAAGCCAATCTTTAGCCAGATCTTTCAAAAAAAAATGGAAAGGCTCTCAGTTTGATTTGCTGTTCATTCACCCCTATTGGTTTCATACTTGTACACAACATATGAAATTCCTTTAGATGCTTGTGAGGTTGTTCACCTGCAAGACCATGAAAAGTGGGTAAGAGATGAATTAGTCTAGATTTTAATTTGAAATTAATACTAACATCTAAAATAGGAAACATTATGCATAAGGGTTGTTGATCCAAATCAGGTATTGTAAGCTCTTTCAAAGTTCGAGTTCGAGCCATGATTTCCTCTTTTTAGAATTTCTCTGAGCTTCACTCCTATGCAAAGTTCTTTCAATTTCTAGTTCATACTACAAATCACCTTCATTAGAAGATCGAGTAACAATCTTAAACAATTAAGGAGAATCTAATGAATCCTAAAAAATAAAAACAAAAATAAATAGGAAAAATCACAAAAGCGCCAAAATCAACTAGAATGCCTCCCTGGCAATGGCGCCAAAAATTTGGTGTGCTATTGTAGGCAACCAAATTTAAAACCTTACTCCAATTAAATTACCTATAGTACTGTTAATAAGGGTTGATCCCACAAGGAGTATCTAGCTTAGTTTTATGCAATGTGAACAACAAAAGGGGGTTTTGAATGTAATGAAGAAAGTATTATAAAAGAAATCTATCAGAGAAGAAAACCTTGGTTCAAGTCAACATTCACCATCAGAATCTCTTAACTGATCATTCATGCAATTATAAATCAATTCATACTTTAAAAACTCACCATTGGAATTAATTTTTCTATCTCTCCTTCAATATAGTTAATTAAAAACTAGCATTTTAATTAACCCCAACCACTAAATAACCCAAGACCAACGCTAAAGGTTTAATCTAATAGCAGTAATAAGATTTATAGAGATTGGTGAAGCTAAATATACAAATACCAGCAATTGCATTTAATTTAGTCAAATATTCTTCCTAAGATTTAATAACTACAATAGTAGTAAATTATTAAACCCTAGTTACTTCACAAATTAGAGGGATCAAACAATTATGGATTTGATATTTAATCTAGCAATAGATTATAATGAATGATAAACTAGTAGGCTTCCTAGCAATTATGCACAACAATCATAATAATGAATAAAGAAGAACATTTAATACTCAAAGTAAAAATTGAATAATAAACCAAATTAGATCTCATAGTATATTGATTTTGAGGCTTCTGTCTCCTTAAAACAAGGATAAAAGTTTAGCCATAAAGGGCCATGAAATCACAAAGAAAATAAAATAGAAAAGAGAGAAGAACAAGATTCTATATTGAAAGTTGCCAAAAAGTCCTCTACAAACCTTAGCAAAAACAATCCTCAAAAACTCTTGGAAACTGCTATTTATATAGAGTCGAAAATATGAAAAATAGTAATTTTTGCAAGTTTCAAAAAGTAGGAAATGAAGTCAAGTGCTGGAGCACCGATCCTGGGTGCTGGAGCACCCAATTTACTGCCTGCTTTTAGTGCTCTATGTGATTCAGGTACAGGAGCGCCGGTCTTGGGCACCGGAACACTTGTTTTGCTGCCTACGGTGCTTTGCTCATTGTTGCTTCTCCTTTGCACTTCATGATGACTTTGGCATTCTTCCTATTTTTTCCCTTGATGTAGTCCTTATCTCTAAAAACTCCAAACAAGAAAGTTATGGAACATTTTCTTGTGTTTACGGAACATCTTTAATCATCTTAATCGGAGGTCAGATCAAAGATTTATTCTCAAAATACAGAGTGATCATGAAATTGTCCAAAATCCTTCAACTGACTTCTTTTTGCACTTAACCACTCCAATTGTCTCCTAAATCAAAATATAAGAATAATGAGTGGATATAGTAGTCAAATAAGTGTAAAAGATTAAGTATTAAGGAAATAAAATATGATATTTTGTATCTTCATCAATTATGAATGAGAGTAATGAAAAATGAAATGATTAAAAGTTTAGTGATAAAAGATTAAAGAAAAAGTGGAATGAATTGGTACATTGAGTGAGTCCATATATCAGATATGATTTGGATTTATATGATAAAAATTTTTGTATATTTTTATGATGCATAAACTGAGGATTAAATGTCTTTTAATGTTAGGATTTTATGGGATATATTATAGCAAAATGTATGAGAAAATAGGATGGCAGAGTGGATGAAAATCCACTTTATTTGGGAGCCAATAGACTGGCGCCGGTGGTGCTGATCGATTTTTTAGGACTAGCGGAGGCAGTGAGGTGGTGTTGGCGGTGCCGATCGACGATTATAAAAGTGCTCCCATTTTTTTTACTCAAGCCATTCCATTTTTTTTCCCACCATTCTGTTTCTTCCTCCTTTCATGCCCTAACCTTGTTTAACCTAGTTTCTTGCCATTTTAAATAGAAAATCACCTTACTTTGGTGATCAATCATAAGATCTTCCATATCAATCACATGATCTTTCATATAAACCTAAGTGTCATTCATGAAAATTGTGGAAAAAGGAGAGAAATCAGGTTTCCTTCAAATGGACTGAGCCACTTGAAGTTTTTAGCTTGGATCCTCATCCATGGGAAAAAACCACACTTGGATTGCTCAATAAGTCATCTCCCCCATTTGAAAATTTGACTTTTCTAAGTTAGGGTTTTGTAATTTTTGTACACAGTGGAATTAGAGGGAAGCTGTATGGTTTATGCATATTAAACATGTAGGAAATGGTTTAAGAGGTGGATTATAGTGATTTGGGCATGAAAATCTATGATTTGGCGATGTTAGGGTTTCATGAATAGTGGGAATTGGGGAAAATGATGGGAGTTTATGCTTAAATTCATGGAGAACATAATTAATTAGTAAATTAAAATGTTTTTGAACTTGATTGGGTATAAGACATGATGATTTATACTAGTTAGGGTTTTGTAAATGTTGGAAATTAGGGAAAATTATGAATTGGATATATGGGGAAATGCTTAATTACATGGTTACAACTTGTTTCGGGATGAATTAAGTAGGTGAATTTTAATTTTGTAACTGAATTTGGATCATGACTCAACGTTAAAGAGGATTTTACATATGAAAGGTTTAATCAGTGAATGGAAGGCATTAATGATGCAATTAGCTTGTTTTATGATTTGTAAATTAATAATCATGTTATTTGATGAATGTAAATGATTGGAAAGGAAATTCCCTTGTTATGCATTAATGAAAAGTTGCAATATAAGCCATGCATATGAAGTGTTCGATAAAATATTTCAATTAAGAATAAGATATGCATAATGGATTGAGTGCAACTCTATTAGTTTATTTTGAAATGCAAGCGACTATTAAGGAGGTTGTTGTAATGATATGCATTTTGAAATTTGAGTAGTTTACTTGATGAAATATTCCAAGGAAAATGTGTAAATTGAATTATATTTTATACGATATTTGTAGGAATGTTGATCATTGATTGAATGTTCAGTTATGGAACTGGAGATTTGTAAGATAGCTAGTTATTGAGGTAAGTAGGCTTATAGCTCATGAATCTATGAATGGATATATGAATGGAAAGGGATATAGAATATCCCATTTATTTGCATCCAGGCTTGTGTACTTTGGTAGGGCATGTTGAATATCCCTTAGATTGTGTTAAAATGTATGTTGGTGTTCTATAGCCATGTTTGCAATTTTAGATGGATGAAAATGTGGATATTGATAATGAAATATTTATCTAGTGACATTAAGATTATCACCTTGCCTGAAATTCCATCAGTACCTGCAAATCATGAGAGATATTATCAAAACTAATGATAGGAAATAATTGTTAGATTGGGTTATTGAATATGAATAATATAGATTCTGGATTCAACATGATATATTATTAATATTTGTTTATTGATTATGATTTTGTTTATTTTTCATGGCTACTTACTATATTACTTGGACTCACGCTTATTTATTTTATTTTTAGTTGGTAGGTAAAAGCAATGGAGCCAAGGAAGATAGAAATTATGTTGATATGATAGAATTCAAATTGAAATCCCATTGTGTGTGTGTGTAATTTTAATTAATAATTTTGAATTATTGTATAATGATAAATGAAGTATGTAAATGATGTGTATGGAATTGTAGTGGCATGTTAGATTAGTATTGTGGATGAATTGCATGTTAAGTTAGTAGGTTTATAGTCATGATGATTTAACCTAGATCTTGGGCTATGGGATTGTAAGTGTATGAATTTTAGAAGTTAATTCATTATTTTTATTTGGAATCAATGTATATTATGTTGTGTAGCATGCTTGTACAGGTTTGGACAGTCCCATTTTTAGGGTAGGCTTTGTCCAATTTTCTGTAGAAAGTAGACCATTTAGAAAATGGGACCCAGCCATCCCACCCTAAAAGTGGGTAAATTTAGGTAAAATATAATATAAAATAGTACGTCACGCCTCAGAAAGCGGGGCATGACAGAATGATATTAGAACTTAGGACTTATCTATGTGATAAGTCCCAGGCACTAAGTAATAAGTATTACTACTCTGTGTGATCTCACTAAATTCTCATGATGGCAATAGGGTATTAGAGATAGGAAATGACATGCCATAGGAACTTGTCAGAACATTGAGTTACAGAATAATTTGAAGGTGTGAGTAAGGAAATGAAGGACATGGAAGTGATAGTAAATTGATATGATATGATGAAATGATATAACTATGCATGAATGATATCCATATTAAATGAATATGAATGATACTTATGACTTGCTCTAATATAGAGGATATCAATATGAAATAATTATTATTGAAAAGACCATGTATATTGGTGAACATTATAAGTTATGTTCAAAGTAGCACAGGGAAGCATGGTGGTGCTTACATGCATCTTGTTTGCATGTTGGGATGTAACTGAAATCAAAATGATGAAAGTGTGAAGTTTCAAGAATCTAAATGTGGTTTTGTATGTTTAATCGATTTGCAATGGAATCATTGGATTCTTGTGGTTAAAATAGTTGTATGAACTTGATTAGTTATTTGATTATTATGATTAGTTGGTAATATATTGTTTTGTTAACATATGGGTTCCTTGATGAAGTTAGTTGTGATGAATGATATGTTTATATATATGATTGAATAACTTTGTTGTGACTATGTCGATTTGAATGAATTAGCATACATGTCATAATTGTGTTATTTGAAATTGAATTTCAATGGGGATGAAGTAAGTTGTTTAGACTGATAATATGATAGAGGAACACATGTGTTTCTCCCCTCCGAAGGGTTGACATTGGATTTGAGTTATGGGTTTAAGTTGTTTTGGTTGTTATAATTGATAAATTAGGTATACATGAACTATGATGAGTATGATCAAATTTTATGATATATGATGTATTATATGAATTAAGGGAATATTTTGATGGAAGGATCGCAATCGACATTTTATAGATGTATATACATAGGCTTGGTAATTTAATTTAGCAAGAAAGTGAGATTAGCAATTAGATTAAGATTTGAATGCATGCTTAGATTGGGAATATGTTCTGAACTAACACTCGAGTGCATGATTGGGCTTGGATATCAGTATGAAATGTGTAAATTTGAATTTGTATACCAATCAAAATATTGTTTATATGTATTTAGGTTGGTGTTTGTTTAATAATTAGAGATTTAGGTTGCTTGATTGATATATGCTTGGGCTTGATTAGTTGATTGAGATTTGGACATTTGATTATGTGATCAATAATTATACATTGGGCTAATTGATTGAGGCTTGGTTTTGGATGCCTCTTGGAATATGATTAATAAGTATTTGGAATTTGGATACTTGCCAGCATTTGATCATTATGAATTTGAGGTTTGGATACCTGCCAGGCTGGTTCATTTGATTATTTGGGATTTCACCCCTCTGTAGGCTTTATTTGTTTGATTAATGCTACCTTTGATGGCGAAGAGGCCTAATCAACCTATTGTGGGACTCCTTTGCTTATTTCATTGGTCTCGATAAAGAACTTGTGATTTTTGGATTATAGTGAAGGCAGGATACCATGTCGTCATGAATCTTGCAACATTTGTAGCCGGATTACAGGGATGGATTGGAATACACTAAGTTGTAAGGAGGTTGAGTCCATTTGACGATGGTTGTTACTCGATTATGGTTTAGATCATCTTATTTGACAGTGGTTGCCACTTGATTGTGGTTTAGACCACTTTATTTGCCCAGTTGATTGTGGTTGCCACTTAAATATGGTTTAGACCACTTTATTGTAACCTCCCGAGCATGGTATTGATTGGTAACAGGCTAGACTCGATGGATGATTGAGAATAAAATATTAATGTAAGTATGATGAGATGAGATGAGGATGACTCAAATATGAATAAAGTTAATTTGAGATGAATCGTAGTTTAATAGACTCTTAGTTTAAAATTTTGTTATTATTTATATTGGATGATTGAGTAATGAAAGTGGATGTACTATGTCATATTGTGATTCTCAGATGTGATGTTGGGAATTTTGAGTGCCTATTGAATTTTATGGATGCTATTAAGTATTGTAAAGGATGGCATGACTATCTATCATTGAATAACTTTGCTTGTGAGTATTTTATTTGAATAAATTGTCAATAGGGATAGCAACTATCAATTTGTTTGTCCACAAATTTGAACATTTGCATATGTAGATTATGATCATGGATGTAGTTGAGATTGAATTACTTGATGTTTTAAAATGAGTATACAACATGATGTACAAAATAAAATTTTGTAGCATTATAGAGTAGTATTAAATAATATAGGAGACTAGTTGGGCACATAGAAAGGACCCATGTGTTGTAATCAGATTAAGTTCATTGGCAAGTTTGAGAAAAGAATAAGAATTAAATGTTACTATAAGTTTCGAGGATCAACTTTTTGTAAGGAGGGGAGTCTATAACACCTGTGGTGTTGAAATTTGGGAAATTTTTTTCACATTTTAGTAAAGTGAGGAATTGAGGGATACACAGTGTTTTATAAAGAAATTGCTATAGAAGACTGAATGGAGTGACATGAACTCAAGTAATGATTTTGAGAAAAGTCATGTATATGACTTGAATGACTAATGTAGCATGATTATGATATATAATGTGATGTGTATGAGATATTGAATTGAATTTTGAGATTGTTTTGGAATTTTGAACTATTGAGTTAAATGTTCAGATAAAAAAGAACTCAATAAGTGATTTTCATAAAATCACAGGAATTTCAATGAATGAATAACCTTAGATGATGTTTAAAGTGTTTGAAACATACTCATATGAATATTAGTCGAGTTCGGTTTATGACTTTTACAAATTTCATTATTGTGAACTATGTAAATACATTTAGAAGAAAAAGAACTGAAGTGATGAAATTGGATAAACAAATATTTATGACATATATGAATGGCCTAAAATATTCATCATAAATATTATAATGTTTGTGAAACATTAGATTGAGCATTGGATGCTATTTGGAATGAAAGTGGTCGATGAAGTTAAGTATGATAGAAAAAGGTTGATAAAAATAATTGAATAGGTGATTCTTGGCAATTGACCTCAAATGAGGTGGAAAATAGCATGAACATATTTTGTTTCACGTATGTGATGTGTGGTAAGTGATTATTATGAATTTTGAAGTGGTTTATGTGAAAGGGGAACATTGGTGAGTTTTAAAAGTATGAATTCTGAAATTTAATAACCCTTATAATGGATGGGAGTTGGGAATGTGATTTCATTACTTGAATGAGCATTTTGGGATGATTATGTATGAGAGTAATGAAAATTAAAAGGATTAAAAGTTTAGTGATGAAAGATTAGAGAAAAGTGGAATGAATTGTGAAATTGAGTATGAGTCCATATATTAGATATGATCTGAATTTATATGATGAAAATTTTCTGTATATTTTTATGATGCATAAAATGAGAATTAAATATGTCTTTTAATGTTAGGATTTTATGGAATGTATTATGGAAAAATATATGAGAAAATAGGATGGCAGAGTGGATGAAAATCCACTTTATTTGGGAGCCAGCAGACTAGCACCAGCATCACCGATCGATTTTGGAGGATCGATGGAGGCAGTGAGGTGGCACCGACGGCGCTGGTCGATGGCTATAAAAGTGTAATCCCATTTTTTTTATTCAGTCCATTCTATTATTTTCGCTCCATTCCATTTCTTTCTCCTTTCATGCCCTAACCCTGTTTAACCTAGTTTCTTGCCATTTTAAACAAGAAATCACCTTCTTTAGGTGATCAATCACATGATCTTCCATATTAACCTAAGTTTCATCTGTGAAAATGGTGGAAAAAGGAGATGGTGGAAAAAGGAGATAAATTAAGTTTCCTTCAAATGGAGTGAGCCAGTTGAAGCTTTTAGCTTGAATCCTCATCGATAGGAAGAAACCATGCTTAGATTGCTCAGTAAGTCATCTCCCCCATCTAAAAATTTGATTTTTCTAAGTTAGGGTTTTTTAATTTTTGTAAATAGTGGAATTAGAGAGAAGTTGTATGGTTTATGTATATTAGACATGGGGTAAATGGTTTAAGAAGTTGATTATAGTGATATGGGCATGAAAATCTATGATTTAGCAATGTTAGCCTTTCATGAACAGTGGGAATTAGGGAAAATGATGGGAGTTTATGGTTAAATTCATGGGGAACATAATTAATAAGTTAATTATAATGTTTTATAACTTGATTGGGAATAAGACATGATGATTTATACTAGTTAGGGTTTTGTGAATGTTGGAAATTGAGGGAAATTATGAATTAGATATATGGGAAAATTCTTGATTATGTGCTTACAACTTGTTTTGGGATGAATTAAGTAGTGAATTTTAATTTTGTGACTGAATTTGGATCATGACTCAACGTTAAAGAGGATTTTGCATATGAAAGGTATAATCAGTGAATGGAAGGCATTAATGATGCAATTAGCTTGTTTTCTGATTTATAAATTAATAATCATGTTATTTGATGAATGTAAATGATTGGAAAGGAAATTCCCTTATTATGCATTAATGAAAAGTTACAATGTAAGCCATGCATATGAAGTGTTCGATAAAATATTTCAATTAAGAATAAGATATGCATAATGGAATGAGTGCAACTCTATTAGTTTATTTTGAAATGTAAGCGACTATTAAGAAGGTTGTTGTAATGATATGCATTTTGAAATTTGAGTAGTTTACTTAATGAAATATCCCAAGGAAAATGTGTAAATTGAATTATATTTTATACAATATTTGTAGGAATGTTGATCATTGATCGAAAGTTTAGTTATGGAACTTGAGATTTGTAAGACAGCTAGTTATTGAGGTAAGTAGGCTTATAGCTTATGAATATATGAATGGATATATGAATGGAAAGGGATATAGAATATCCCATTTATTTGCATCCAGGCTTGTGTAATTTGGTAGGGGATGTTGACTATCCCATAGATGGATGAAAATGTGGATATTGATATTGAAATAATTATGTAGTGACATTAAGATTATCTCCTTGCCTGAAATTCGATCAGTACTTGAAAATCATGAGAGATATTATCAAAACTAATGATAGGAAATAATTGTTGGATTGGGTTATTGAATATGAATGATATAGATTTTGGATTCAACATGATATATTATTGATATTTGTTTATTTATTATGCCTACTTACTAAATTGCTCGGACTCACGCCTATTTATTTTAGTTTTAGTTGGCAGGTAAAGCAATGGAGCCAAGGAAGATAGAAATTATGTTGATATGATAGAATTGGGATTGTAATCCCATTGTGTGTGTATATTTTAATTAATAATTTCAATTTTTGTATAATGATAAATGAAGTATGTAAATAATGTGTATGAAATTGCAATGGCATGTCAGATTAGGATTGTGGATGAATTGCATGTTAAGTTAGTAGGTTAATTACCATCATGATTTAACCCAGATCTTAGGCTGCGGGATTGTAAGCGTATGAATTTTAGAAGTTAATTTTTTATTTTTATTTGGAATCAATGTATATTATGTTGTGCAGCATGCTTGTACAGGTTTGGACAGTCTCATTTTCAGGGGAGGCTTTGTCTGATTTTAAAGTAGACCATTTAGAAAATGGTACCCAACCACCCAACCCTAAAATTAGGCAAATTTAGGTGAAATATAGTGTAATAGGATGCTACACCTTCCAAAGTAGGGCGTGACACCAGGGTGATGGGGAAATGGATGGACATTGTGGCACCGGATCCAGTGCTACCAGCGCTGGTTGACGAATAAAAATGGGTGGCTTAATTTTTTGGCCATTCCATTCCATTTCTTCCCTGCACCATTCCATTTTCTTTCTCCCTATGCCCAAGACCTATGATTCCACCCCCTTTTCCTGCCATTTTGGGTAGCATTAATCATGTTTAGATAAGAAAACTCATCAATCTTGCTTTTTAGTGAAAAATTCTTCAATTTAAAGGGTGAAGGAAGAAGCAAATCAAAGTTCTTACAAAGGGAGTGTACTACTTCAAGTTTTGGGCTTAGATTCTTATCCATGGGA
Source organism: Pouteria campechiana (assembly GCA_036873735.1). Taxonomy (NCBI): domain Eukaryota; kingdom Viridiplantae; phylum Streptophyta; class Magnoliopsida; order Ericales; family Sapotaceae; genus Pouteria; species Pouteria campechiana. The sequence goes on along the minus strand of JAYJMB010006759.1, from coordinate 174 downwards.
GAAATTCATGTTGGAATATCATGGTAGATAATGTTTCTCCAACCGAATTAGGATTTTTGTCAACTAGGGTTTTGTAATTTTCTAGAACAGTGGAAAATATGGGGGAAAATGGTAGATTTCTTGTATTATTCATGGTAGAAACAATTTAATGGATTGATTATGGTGAATTGGACA
>JAYJMB010006758.1:0-10748 GCA_036873735.1 Pouteria campechiana | reverse complement strand
GCTGCCGTCGACGCTGCCGTCCGCTCGTCGCACGCTCGTCGCCAGCGCCGGACGCAGCTTCCATCGACGCTGCAGTCCGCTCGTCGCCGGCTTGCTGCCAGTGGGTGCTCTGTTCCATGCGTTACATCGTTATGCAGCCAGGCATTGGGTTTTTTGCACGCTGCCTGGCTAAAATTTTTTTTTCTTCCCCAATCATTGTCAAAACAAACCAAGGTATCCTTTTATTCTAAAAATGAGGTGTCTATATCTCGACCTCTAGAATTATTACATATAGATCCCTTTGGACCATCAAATATTGTCACCCTTAGAGGAAAAAGATATATATATATATATATATGTCATCTTGGATGACTACTCTAGATTCACACGTGTGATTCTCTTGACTAACAAAGACAAAGCATTTTTAATGGTCTATACATTTTCAAAGCTAGTTTAAAATGAGAAACAAATGTCAATTGTGTCTATCCATAGTGATCATGGTAGTGACGTTGAAAACAGAAAATTTATTGACTTTTGTGACGAAAAAGGAATTCACCATAGTTTCTCATCCCCCAGAACTCCTCAACAAAATAGAGTTATGGAAAGAAAGAATTAGACAATTCAAAAAATGACAAGTTCCAAGTTAAATCAGAGTAAACTATCCAAAAGATTCTAAGAGAAGTAGTAAATATAGCTTGCCATGTACTAAATAGGGTTACCATTAGAGCAATCTTAAAGAAAATCCCATATGAGCTTTGGAAACGAAGGAAACCCAATATCTCATATTTTTATTCCTTTAGATGCTCATGTTATGTGCTGAATAATGGGAAGGACAATCTTGGAAAGTTTGATCCGAAAAGCGATGAAACTATCTTTCTCGATTACTCTTCTAACAGTAGGGAATTTAGAGTATATATTAAGAAAACATAGGTTATAGAAGAGTCTATACATGTTAAATTTGATGAAACAAATATAACTCTGAGAAAGAAGTATAATAGTGATGCAGATGAAGCTGCAACTAATATGAAGAGCTCAAATTGAAAGATCAAGAAGATGCCACAAAATGTGAAGATATGCAAAATTCAGGCAATGAGGAGGAGGTGAGTATAAGTAATATTCCCTATCAACCTTCCACTGGTTTGAGATTTATTAGTGCCCATCCTAGAAAATAAATTATAGGTGATGTCTATGATGGGTCAAAATAATAAGGTCTATGCATAAAATTTATGGTCATTATACTTTCATCTCCACAATTGAGCCCACTTGCATTGATCAAGCCTTAAATGATGAAAAATGGATCATTACAATGCAAGAAGTGCTTAACCAGTTTGAAAGAAACAAAGTATAGGAATTAGTTCCAAAACTAAAGAAAGTTGATATAACTGGAACTAAATGGGTGTTCAGAAATAAATTGGATGAAAGTGGATTGGTTGTAAGAAACAAGGTACGACTAGTTGCTAAGGGTTATTCCCAAGAAGAAGGAATTGACTTTGAAGAATCATATGCCCCTATAGCAAGATTAGAAGCTAGTAGAATGTTACTTACTTTTGCATCCTATAAAAATTTTAAATTATTTCAAATGGATGTAAAAAATGTATTTCTAAATGAGTATTTAAGTGAGGAAGTCTATGTATAGTAACCTCCTAGTTTTGAAAATAAACTTACGAAAGTATTATATGATTTGAGATAAGCTCTAAGAGCATGGTATGAAAGGTTGAGCAAATTCTTAGGTGATCATCAATTTAAGAGAGAAAAAGTTGATACTATCTTGTTCATAAAAAATATTGGCATGAATATCTTGATATTTCAAATTTGTGGATGACATTATATTCTGACCTACTAATGAGGATCTTTGTTAAGACTTCTCAAAGATCATATAGGCTAAATTCAAAATGAGTATGATGAGAGAATTGGACTACTTCCTTGGATTGTAAATCAAGCAAGGAAGTGATGGAAACTACATTTTCTAGTCTAAATATACTAGAGAAATGCTAAGAAGTTCAAAATGGAAGAAATTAAAGTAGCAAACACTCTGATGGGTACATCAACAAGGCTGTATAAGGACAAAAGGGTAAACTTGTAGATCAAAAACTATATTGAAGTATGATTGGATCTCTTCTTTACCTTACTGCATCTAGACTAGGTATTCTCTTTAGCGTATGCTTATGTGCTAGATTTCAATCTAATCCTAAAGTGTCTCATCTTATTGCTGTGAAATAAATTTTTAAGTATATAATTGATACACCAAATCTAAGACTCTATTATCCCAAAGGAATTGATTTTGAATTAATTGGATACTCAGATACTGACTTTGTGGGGTACAAAGTTGATAGTAGAAGTACTAGTAGAACCTGTCAATTCCTATAAAATAGTCTAGTATCATAGTTCTCTAGGAAACAAACTATTGTTGCTCTCTCTATAGAAAAAGCTGAATATATAGCAGCTAAAAGTTATTGCGCTCAATTACTTTAGATAAAATAACAACTTTTAGATTATAAATTTAGCTATAGAGACATACCCATGTGACAATACTAGTGCCATATGATTAACAAAGAACCCTATTTTACATTTGAGAACCAAGATTTTGGTCCCGTGCTATGGCAAAACACAAAGTAAGTGGAAGCAATTTGAATACAATAAACCAATATTCACATAAGAATAAAAACACAAGACTTATAGTGGTTCGACATCTCTACCTACTCCACTCTCCAAGTCAAAATCCCAGACTTGGGTTCCACTAGTCAAGTTAATCCCAAAGTTACAAGTGGTACAACTTTTTTGTTCTCTGGATTTCCACTTTCAGATGACAATATAGATAAATCACTTACACACCCTATAATGATTTAACTATCTCTTGATTTGCATCTCAAACCAAGGTACAATTTGCATAATGAAATAAATAATATAAATCTTACAACCAGTTTAGATCTCAGGTGACTTCAATGCTTCATATCACTTCAATCTTCATACACCTGCAAAGTAGAGGTTAAACTCATTTGATAATCTTGAATCCTTGATTCTCGCTTTCCTCTCTCTCAATCACCTTTTAAGATTTCGCACTTTCAAGCACATAATTATTCTTCAACATATCTCCTATTAAATAGACATTTAACAATTGGGAGACAATATCACAAAAGAGGTTGAAGAAAATGTCAAAGAGGCTTAAAAACTAGATCCTTATAACTGCCAGTAATGAATTGAAAACCGTCAACATTTTACCAAAAACCGTCGACGTTTTTCTTAACAAGAAAATCCATTGAGGTTTGATTTCATCGAATTAGTCTTTGACTCCAAATCAGTCGAGGTTAAACATCACCTGATTCAAAATCGTCGATGTTTTGATAGAAAATGTCTACGGATTTCCTCGAACACGTCAATTGAATTCTCAGTCAGTTGAGTATATCTTTCAACCTATTTTCGAACTTGTTTACATTCATTTCATCAAATCATTCACATATATCAATATGCAATGCATAACCATGCATACTTATTTTCTCCCCCTTTTTGTCAGAATAAAAAAGAAGAGATTGTAACAATGCACAATATGAGGATAAATGCAATAAACAATATGCAATTTATGAAGATAAAGTTATAAGTATATGAATATCAACAGTGATTCAAAGAGTTAGGAACTACGCTTAAACACATTATAATGACAAGACCGTTAAAGTATCTTCAGAACTTAAAAACTAGAGAATTAGTTTTCAAAAAAAATATGACTCTTCAAGACAAGATCACTTTGGAGGAGGTGGTTGGTTCTTCTCCTGAGTTGAGTTGAATTGGTTAGCTGAAGATAAAACATGTATTCGCTCCCTTATGTATGCCTACAAATCAGTCTTGAGATTTTCAAGACTAGCTATAAGTAATGCCTGCAAGGTAGAAACATCAAGCAAGGGAGACGTTGAAGTAATTGTGATATGAGGTGTAAAAGTAGAAGCTGGAATGGGATGAGGTGGTCTTGGAATGGATGTGATAGGAGTGTGTTGAGTATCAAAAACAGTTACTGCTAAGTCATCTTCAGCCTAAAAATCCTTCCTTCTCTTTCCCTGAGAACCCTCCTCTTCATCTAAATCTTCATTAACTCCCAGAACATCATGAAATAACTCTTCTTCACCCTCATTATGTCCTTCAAATTTAGCCTCAATTCTTGCTTGTGCATGACGTTGAATAGGAATCTCATCACCATTTTCACCTGGTACAACTGAAATGTATCTCTACTTACCATCATCGTACTTGATATATCTCATTCTTCTAAGTGTTCCAATGTTTATCTCATTGTAGTTTGATGTGCAGGTTGGAACATCATCAGAAAGATCTATTTCATAGTGTTGAAATAATCTTGTCAAATACATGGCATATGGAAGATGTCTATTAGCTTTACCTTTCTGATTGAACATGTATAGTAGCATTGCATCCACAAGATCATACTCCAGGTTATAGGCAATGCAGTAAATCAAAACACATTCATGAATACTCACTGCATCATGTCCTCCATTCCTTGGAAACAGATAATGGGTCACTATATGATGAATGAGTTTAAACTCTATAGAAGAAAAATCTTTATTTGTGAATCCTCCTTTCCTATTTGATAGTGACTCCTTACTAATTAAATATTCAACTACTTCCTTTCAATCATATGTTTTATCAGTAATAACATAAGTTTTATTATAGATGCAAACTCGTTAGCAGTAAAACTGATTTCTTTCCCTCTGAGATATGTTGAGTAAGCATATACTCCATCCTCTCCTTCTTCCTCAGTTAGATAAAAATAGAATAACTTTACCAATTCATCATAATCATCAACTTTTCTAAAAGAAACTTAAAAATCCCAAATTTCCTTAAGTAATTGACAAGTAGAAACCCTTCATCTGCAAAGAATTTGTAATTCAAGAACTAACCTCGTATATAGTTCTTGCGCCCAAATCTTTTGTAGAAATCAAACTTGTCTTTCTTGAATATGAAGTTCTTTAAGGTTGGGTCCATTGAGACGTGTTTCTTTGGTAATGAAGAGGGATTCTTTTGATGTAGGGTAGGAACTCATTTCCTTGGAGTGTATCTTCTTAGAATGGTTATCTTTAAAGAGTATTTGAACTTTTTGGTTAGTGGAGAAGGTTTGGTTTTTGAAGGTATACTTTTCCCGTATTTAGGTTTGGGAGAAGTCTTAGTAGGATATGGAGAAGTTTCATGTTCATGTAGAGTTTGTGGTTCAGATTCTTGAGGAACTTGTTCTTTATCAAGATCTATTAAAACTTCAAGAGTAGTTTGTCTTCTTGGAGACTGTCTAGCTCGAGTTTCTATTAGTTCTTGAATTGAAATTCCTCTTGTTTTTCTTCTTGTTCTGGGAGGAGAAGGTCTAGATTCAGAGGCATCCACCATCTTCCTTTTTCCCTTTTCCTCGTAAGATGACTTCTTTGACACAATAACTTTCTGTCGATAAGACTGAAATGAAAATGATGATTTTATGATTCAAGACTCAAGTTGATACAATTTAAAAGATAGGACATAACTTATATGGAAGAAAATCAAAGGATATGAGTCAATAACAATTAGAACAGAAGATTCAAATATAGAGAAATGTCAAAATAAGACTTATCCTCAACACAATTATTTATATATAGTAGCTATTTTTGTCACAACCACAACACAACAATTCATATTGTAATGACTTTCAACCAAGCAAAGTCAACCTACTTTAGTCATAGAATAAACACAAATCTAACTTGAAAAACATTTAATTAGGTGCAAGACCCAATGAAACAATATGAACTTTGATAGAAACAGAGGTTACGAATAGCTAAGAAAAATCTATAAGTACATAGATAAGCAATAATGAGATTAACTTGCAATATAGAATAGCAAGCATTCTTGGAGAGAGCTTCAAGAATATGGATTTAATATAGAAATACAACCCATAAATCAAGAAATTTTCTTTTTAAGACAACCCCAAAAATAAAAGGGATAATAAACCTCACTATTAATGAAATAATATGGAAATACAACTCGCATTAAGAATTTATACACGCATTTCAGGCTAAGAGAGGGTTTTTGCAATTTTTAGAAACCTTAAAAATCCCAAAATCTCGATTTTGAATCATAGCAAAGGGGTTTTCGAAAATTCCTTCCTAAAAATAATGATACAGGCTCAAACGTCTTAGGGCATTGATTTTGCATAAGAAAAGCAGAAAGAACATGGGGATTAAGAAGAAAAACCCCAAAATCATAAAATCTAGAGAAAAAACAAAAAACCCATTGAAGATTCTTGAAGAATAGAGCATTACCATGATTTTTATGAAGAATGATATGTGGAATCGACTCAAATGTGTTGAAACGAGCAATGGAGAGGGGCAAGGAGCTTGAGGAGTTGAATAAGTTTCTTAGAAATGGAAAAGCCTAGCTTTAAGAAGAAGGTGGTAATCATCCCGCATAAATCGCGCATGTAAGTTATGCCACTGGCTCCGAATCCGTTGACGTTTTAATTCATCAATGTTTATAATCCGTCGATGTTTTTGTAAAATACAATGCATCAATGTTTTATAACAAAAAGAAAATTTACACGTATATGTCTTTTATTTTATGCATACTATGCATCGTGCGAATGGATCAATGATGCCTAACTCTCTTCTAATTTGCAAAGACCTATCAGTGGGAAGTGGTTTTGTGAAAATGTTTACTTGTTGATCATTAGTGGGAATAAATTCAACATAAATATCTTTTAATTGAATATGATCCCTAATGAAATGATGTCTTATCTTAATGTGTTTAGAATGCAAATGTAATACTAGTTTTTTAGTCAAATTTATTATGTTTGTATTATCACATTTGAGTGGTACACATTCCACATTAAAGTCATAGTCACTTAACTGCTATTTCATCCAAAGTATTTGTGCATAATAACTGGTTGTTGCTATGTATTCGGCTTCAACTATTGATAGTGCAACGGTACTTTATTTCCTAGAGTATTAGGATACAAGCTTACTTTCTAAAAATTGGCAAGTTCCACTTATACTTTTTCTATCGACATTGTATCCAGCATAGTCGGCATCAGAATAGCCAACTAAATCAAATGATGACCCTCTAGGATACCATAATCCTAAATGAGAAGTTTTCACAAGATATTCAATATACATTTAACATAAGATAGATGTGACTTGTATGGATTTGACTGAATTCGAACACACACACACACGCTAAATAGAATGTCAGGTCTACTAGTAATCAAATACAATAGTGAACCAATCATGCTTCTATATAATCTTTGATCTACACTTTTACCAATTTCATCCTTATCCATTTTAATGCTAGCACTCATAGGGGTAGGCATGCATTTTAAGTTTTCCATTTTAAACTTTTTCAATATTTCTTTGATGTATTTGAATTATAAAATAAAAATACCTTCATTAGTTTGTTTTACCTATAGTCTAAGAAAAATGTCAATTCACCCATCATACTCATTTCAAATTCACTTTTCATCAAACTTTCAAACTCGTAATATTTTTCATTTGTTGACCCAAAAGTGATATCATCCACATAGATTTGTACAACAAGAATGTCTTAATGAATATGTTTCATGAAAAGAATTGTGTCAACCTTACTTCTTTAAAACTTTTTACTGAGTAAGAATCTAGTCAGTCTTTCATACTAAGCTCTTGGAGCTTGTTTAAGACCATATAATGCTTTCATAAGTCTAAAAACATAATTAGAATGTTCATGATCTTCAAAACTTAGAGGTTGTTTGACATAAACTTCTTCATTTAAATATCCATTTAAGAATGCACTTTTTACATCCATTTGAAATAATTGAAATTGTTTGAAAGATGCAAAGACAAGTAACATTCTTATGACCTTAAGTCTGGCAACAAGTGCAAATGTTTCATCATAATCTATTCCCTCTTCTTGGGAATTTTCCTGTGCTAGTAGACATGCTTTATTTCTTACAATAATCTTAGATTCATCAAGTTTATTTCTAAAGATCCATTTTGTGCTAATAACAAACTAATCATCTGGTTCTAGTATAAGTGTTCGCACATTATTACATTCAAACTGATCTAGTTCTTCTTACATTGCTATGATCCAGTTTTCATCTGAAATGGTATCTTTTATTATTTTGGGTTCAAGTAAGATAAGAAAGCAAAATTACCACAGACATTATGAAGTGAGCTATGAGTTCTCACTTTGTCATAAACATTTCCTATAACATCTTCTAAAGGATGATATCTATGAGTATGAACTGATTAATTTGAATCATAACTTACCTTCACTAACCTGTTCTTTATGTGAATTTGATAACTCAGCTTAGGGTAAATCTTTAGATCCTTGCGGAGCTTTAATTGATGTTTTAAGAAAATCAAATCTCTTGTTATCATTATCTACACTATCAATCTTTCTCGGCTAAGAGTTAGTCTCATCAAATTTTATATGGATTATCTTTTCTACTATCTATATGTTCGCTTATTGTAGATACGATATGCTTTGCTGGAAGAAGAATACCCTAGAAATATAACTTTATCACTTTTCTTATCAAATTTATCATGGTTATCTTTCCCATTATTCAATACAAAGCATTTACAACCAAAGAAATGAAAATATGTAATGTTTGGCCTTCTTTCTTTCCATAGTTCATAAGAAGCTTTCTTTAGAATTAGATGAATGTAAACACGATTGATTATATAACATGCAGTGTTTACAGCTTTAGCCTAAAATCTACGTGGAAGATTTGCATCAATCAACATAGTTCTGGCCATTTCAACTAAAACTCTATTCTTCCTCTCAACCACTCGATTTTGTTGTGGAGTTCTAGGTGCAGAAAAATTATGAGTTATTCCAAGTTTATTACAAAAGTCATTAAATTGAATATTCTCAAATTCTCTGCCATGATTACTTCTAATTGAGAGAATTCGTGTTCCACTTTCATTTTGAACTTTGTGATAAAATTTCTTGAAAAGCTCAAAACATTCATCTTTTCCACCTAGAAATAGTACCCAGGTATATCTAGAAAAATCATCAATAATAATATACCCATACTGTTTCCCATTTAAACTTCTTGATCGTGTAGGTCCGAAAAGATCCATATGCAATAACTTAAGAGGCTTTGTGATAGAAACAATATTTTTTAATTTGAAAGAAACTTTTCTTTGTTTGCTAAATTGGCATGCATCACAAACATGATCCACATTAATCTTCATTTTTGGTAATCCTTTTACAAGATCAAGTTCCATAAGCTTCTTGATAGTGTACATGTTGGCATGTCCAAATCATTTGTGCCATAATAAAGCCTCATTGTCAACTGCAGATAGACATTTTATATGATTTGCGCTAAAGTCTAAAGTATATACATTTCTATTACGCTTTCCACAACATATAGTTTTTCCTACGCCATTGTGAATAATAGATTTATTTGATTTAAATACAACTTCAAAACCTTTGTCACATAGTTGAATTATGCTTAAAAGGTTGTGTTTAAAACCTTTTACAAAATACACATCAATAATATCCATGCTTGAAATACTTACCATACCTATTCCTCTGATAATTCCTTAAATATTATCTCCAAAAGTTACTTTACTTTTATCCTGAAGGACAAACTTTTAAACAAATGCCTTCTTTCTGTCATATGATGTGAGCATCCACTGTCATGATATACCAACTGAATTTTATTCTTAAAGTCAAGCATACCTGAAAAAATATAACTAAGTTTTTAGTACCAACATCTTGGTTCCATGCATGTCGAGTGTGATAACAATTTTTTTAAGCACCCAAATCAATTTTCTACCATTATTTTGCAATCTTCTCACGATACAATTGTACCCAACATGCCCATATTTGTTGCAAAAATAGCAATGCTTTTTATGGAAGCTGAAACTTTTCCTTCTAAAATTTTCAACATGATTTTGGTAATTTGAACAATTGTTCTTCAATTGACTAAATGTATTTCTCAACGAAACATAACATTGATCTAACTTTTTATTTTTCATCCATTAACTTCTTTGAGTCAGTTTTTAGAAGATCATTTTCAGATTTTAACTTTGAATACTCATCAAAAAGAACACTGAATTCTAGCTATATTATTAGAATCACTTCTTTTTGAATTTGAAACTCCTTTTTAAACTTTGCATATTTTCAGTTACCAACTTTGATTCATCAAGAAGTGTAGTGTGTTCCTTTTGTAATTCAAACAAGAATTCATCATAACTTACCTTGTCTGAAGCATTGCTCTCTTTTTCTTCATCTTTATGTGTCATTAGACCAATATGACACCCCTTATTATCAAATACAGAATCTATAGAAGTCACTGTCACACCAAGCTCTATAATTTTGGAATTTTGGTTCTTTTTATCCTTTTTGACTGATGGGCATACTTTCTTTAGATGTCCACTTCTACCATAATTATGACATATGAGTTCCTCTTCTTCCTTCTTGAATAAAGTTTTAGTTTTGAATTTTTTGTCACTTTTCTCATTCTGCACTCTTCAAGCGGCTGCAAATCTGTTTTTTTTTATCTTGTTATGATAAGCTAATTTAAGAACAAAGGTAAAGACCCAAAAAGGGCAAGGGCACATGACCCAAATTCAAATGGGATGATGAGAAGACAAGTGTGCTTCTAGATGTATTGCAACATAATGTGCTTGTTAAATGGGAAATCTTCAAGCATGAAGTATATGTTGATGTGGTCAAAGAGATCTATGATTGTTTTGCGTATGGTGGTGCTGTCGTGGGCACCCAAATTTAGAACCTTGCTCCAATCTAATTTTCTGTAGTAGTGTGAGTAAGGG
>JAYJMB010006757.1:0-10749 GCA_036873735.1 Pouteria campechiana | reverse complement strand
CAAATCCCCTTCACCCATTCAGTTTCCTACACATTCATCATCTTCCATCTCACATACACACACTCTAGCTCCAGAAATTATTCAGCCTTAGGTTAAACAATTTGAAGCCATCATTCAACCCTCCCCCATAACCTTATTTAGTATTTCCAAAATTCATTCCCATTGAACCATTACCTAATTATCTAGAGGATATCTTTCAAATCTAATTAGAGCTATTGTTAAATATGGAAAGTATCCCACTAAAGTGCCACTTCCTATCTTTCATTTTCTTCCACGGTATGTTGAATGGACTATGTTTGATCTTGTTCAATCAAGAGAAATAATCCCCATGCAAATTGATGAAATTCCTTTAGAATGGAACATACCTTCAATTCATCGACCACCTCCTCCAAAATCTCCTCCAAAACTAAAGAATGAAGACTATGATATTCTTCTTCGTATCTATTATTTTATCAAATTCACATATTCTGAATTCATTGCTTAATTAGAAATCAACTTTACCATTGCTAGAATATTTCTATTCCATAATCTTGTCATTCATCCTTTTACACTTCCATTTCCACAAATCATGGATAAAATACCCTTTCTAGAATTATACCGATCCCTAATCCTCCTCTCACACCCATGGGTCATGAAATCAAAATTCGCCAGTTAGCATCTTTTCAAGATGCATATACTGAGAAACTTCTTCAGATGCTTCTAGCATCAAGGCCCCCCTAGAATAATTTTTTCATCTTCCTCAGGAAAATTCAAAAACATTCTTATAACTGAGAAAGAATCTCTATTTTATTTTGAAGCTAATTTGTAAGCTATTGCTAACAATCTCCCACTTCCTTATCCATAGCTTCCTGATCCATTACTTCTTCACAAAATTTGGGTGAGTTATCCCAAACCAAGCCTTTTACCAAAACCAAAAACCTCACCACTTCCAAAACCAAAGACAGCCAGAAAACCAGAAACCTCACCCGTCCCAAAACCAAAAACATCTAGAAAACCACTCTCTATTCTCATAAAACAAACTATCCAGACAAAACCAAAAAAAAACCCAAAATTCCACTCCTAAAGTTAACAAAAAGGCTTCTCCTCATCGTCAAACTTTTTATTATGAGGAATACATGGTTAGAATGAATGCTAACACTAAAGCCATTCTTAAGAATCAACCTCCTTTTTTCTTGAACTCTTAGACCCCACTTTCAAAGATTACATCAATATCATTTATGTTTCAGCCTATAAAACAATCTCCTTTTACCCCAAGAAGCACTCACTTGCATTCCAAAAGATCCCACTTTCATTCCTTCTCTTCTTCGACCTAGAATCAAGAATGTTGTTTCTAAACCCAAATCATCTCCCACACAACCCTCATCTTCCACAACAACAAATTCTCCTTCAACACCTACTCTTTCTTCTAATAACTCCAATTTCTTTCCTCTAACCTACAAAAGAAAACCAAGAAACTAATTGCTATATTTAAAACTCACATCTTCTTTTTCTGACTATATTCATTTTTTTTATGTTACTTCATTGTCATATTCTTATTCTGTTGTATCTTAAATTGCAATGATGTATCTTTCAATTCTAATGTATTTCAATCACTTTTGATGTGTAATATAGCTGTGTAATATCATTCCAATGTACAAAGTTTCCCTTTTACTTCATTCTTTTTTATTATGAAAAAAATGGGGAGAAAAATAAGAGAACAAAAATAATTTTTTTAGTACATTCAGAGTACATATATTCAGGGGGAGCCTACCCATGCAGGGGAGCTCCACTAAGAAGCACATTGCATACATTACATATTCTAAAATTTTTATGAAAGGTTCATCACTCAAATATTTTGTCATCACCAAAAAGGGGGAGAATGTTAAGTCTAACCCCTTTACTAAGCTTGATTTTGATGATGAATGAGATTAAGCAACTTAGTTTTGATGATGAACAAACAAATGAGTGAAGAAATAAGGTACTAACAAATTACTTTCCAAGTATTGCAGTATTAAATATCAAAATATATTAAGAAAAGTAAATAAAGGTGTTAACTGTAAAATCATTATACTAACCCTTCAAAGAAATATATACAAAGGAATGCTCAAATAAAAGGACATCCAAAAATCATTAAAAAGCAATTCAATGTTTAATCAGAGGCTTGGCATGAAAGTTAGAAGCTGAGAAGAAATCAAAGATCAAATCAGATTTTAATCGGAAGTTACATAGAAGTGTTTTAGAATGACATCAAAAATAAAATGTGTAACTCAGAAGCACTCAAAAGTTACCAAAAGTAACTCAAAACTAGGCTAGAAGCATTTCAAAATTGACTCAGAATCAGAAGCAATACCGAACATCAGAAGAAAAATAAAAGTTGTCTCAGAAGTATAGAGGCAAGTCAAAAGTAAAACAGAAATAATATTTATACATGAAAGATCTTCAGAGAAACAAACAGAAGCAACTCAGAAGACAAGTTAACTTTTCAGAATCATGCCAAAAGAAACACAACACTACATAGAAGTAATACAGAATGATGACATGATGCACAAAAGCAATACTGAACATTATTCTGTCACATAGAAGTAACCTAGAATTATAAAAAGCAATTCAGAGTCAGTCTAGAAGATACTTAAGTCATTCAGAACATGCCAGAAGAATTCTTGGATTGTCAAAAGTAATGCAGAAGCACCCTCAAGAACACAGAAAAAATGCAGAACATTAACGCACTACTCAGAAGCAATGAAGCACTACATAGAAGAAATGCAGAACTATGTCATGCTTCGGAGAAGTAGTACAGAAGTTGTAACTCACCTTGTAGAATCAAGCCAAAAGTATGTTCAAGTAAGCATGATTAAATGAAGTTATACAGAAGCAAAGCATAAAATTCATAGGAAAATCAGAGGCAACTCAGAAGTTCTTCAAAAGCAGAAGATATGACCATTGAAAAATAAGACACTAGACAGAAATTATGAAGAGGATATTGCCAAAAATATACTTACCATAGAAACTCAGAAGAACCACTTCATAAGTTCTGTTAAGGTCAAAATAGAAGCACAGAAGTTCTGAGGATGCTACTCAAAATTTCTGAACTCTGACAACTTGCAAAAGTCATTACTAACTCTGCCTAATTAATTTAAAAATGGTGCCAAAGATTGCAACGACTAAAACTTTTAAAATCCTATATAAAGTGGATTAAGATGATAATTAAACATAATAGAGATTACACTAAAAAATCATTTTCTTGATTTAAGGAAGAGCATTCACAACTTTCCATCATTCAACTCTAGTTGCTACAATACTACCAAAGCATTCAAAATATTCAAAATTAGATCTGTGTCAACTTGAAAAGGAGTTTGAATCTGATCTTATTGCTTACTTTGTTCTTTCAATTAAGCTTTAATTTTCATACATGTTTGCCTAAGTAAGAGGCATTATTTTGTACATTTCATTTGAAAAATGAAACCAACAATTTGTAAAAGTTTCTAGTTAGCTTTGAAAAACTAGTAAGTTAGTTGGTAAGCTTGGAGACCAACATATATAAGTTAGTTATAAGCTTGAAAACCAATGCATAAAAGCTTCTAGTGAACTTGGAAAATGAGTAAGTTGTTGGTAAACTTGCAAAACCAACAAGTTTTATAGTAGAACCTGAGTTCAGTAAAATAGACTGACTCAGAGAAGTGGAGTAGGAACCCAAGAAGGGCCAAACTACTATAAAAATTCTATTTGTATGTGCTGCAAGTTATTCTTTATTTTATTTTAAGCACATCCCTTAAGTTATTGGCAAAAATTTCTGAAAGCTCAATTCAGTCCCCCTCTTGAGCTACCATTCAGTTAGGGACCAACACCTTAGACACCTTCTACAATATTAGAAGAGAATTAGGTATGATTAATGTGATCATCTGAGAATGAAATCTTTAATGTTTCTAAGCCTAAAATTGCAATGTTGAATATGCCTTCATGAAACTAGACTTTATCTTAGATAAAGTTAGTTACTTCTATATAGTGCTCTTCTCTTACTTCGGCTGAACCTTGGTTTTTGAGGTCGAGTACACCTTGTTTTTTTACTAAAATCAATTTTACAGCTATTGACATCACATCAAAATCTATTTATAGCATGAGTTATTCTCTTTTTATTAAAATATCATATTAACTACCTCGTATAGCCCACATTCAGTCTATTTTAACCCATGACTACCATTCTCTGCACCATAATAATGAAGCAACTTAGGGAAGGGTATTTAGAAAGAAGATATGAAAGGAAGACCAATGTGTGGTGGAAATTGAAGTATCAAAGGATGTTTCCTCACTTCTCTTGCTGGGATGATATTACTTTTATTTGTAACAATGCTCTAGATCACCTCTACTATCAGAGGTATTTCTCTTCAAGATGTGGCTCTCAAGAACATGTATCTTAGGCACTTTTATCCCAGGATTCAACTTTATCATTAGTTGAGGCTCTCAAAGAGTGGGCAAAGGAGGCTCCAATCGCCTCATTAATCATCTCCTTCCCCTATTCCCTTCCTTGAAACTTTGTATCACTCCCTATGATACAAAGTTCTCCACCCACCCTCCCTCCCTCAATCGTGGCCTCCCAAGCTACCTCTCCTACACTTAACATGTAGGATGAGTTGTTTTATCTATGTTTGTAGCTTTGTTTGTACTTAAATGAAATACAATGGTTTCATCCTCTTCAAGCTACTTCTATATGTATGTGTTCTAGGAGTAGAATGTTTTTTTTTGCTTATGGAAAAAGGAGGAGAAAGAATCTGCAAATTATCTCAAAGGGGAATGCAAACATGTATAATCTTTAAATAATCAGGGGAAGAATACATATAACACAAGTCAAGAAAAATATTAGAAAATGGCAACTTGAGGAATGATTAAACTTTGCAAAATATTTTTTTTAATTGCATACATTCAGGGGGAGATTATCTTTTATGAGATAATTTTTAATCAAGTTTTGTCATCATTAAAAAGGGGGAGAATGTTAGTATAAACTCATGGTTTTGATGATAAATAAAACTTGATTAAAGATTATTTACTAATTGTTGTTGCCAAAGTTTTATTATACATAATCAAGTTGTAGGCCTTATAGAAAAATGAGCACAAAAAACATATTCCAAGGCATTAAGGCCTGGGCAGGTATAGAAGCAAAAGATAAAGTGCCGTTATAGACAAAGCTCAAATGAAAGTATATTTGATGAATGTAGAGTAGTAAACTTCATCTATCATAAGTGAGTCAATGATTATCTATTATAAATAGACAAGGCAAAGAAGTGAAGGTTGTCTGGCAGAGTAGAAACATTTGTCTAGTGGAGCAATGGCATTTGTTTGTACATCTAAACTCGTATGCTATCTACAGTAGACAACCCAACAGACGAAGCAGTGAAGAAAATTCATCTGCACCTCAATGATTAGTCTGTTACTTATAATAGACAACTCAATAGATGAAGCAGTGAAGAAAATTCATCTATGCTCCAATAGTTCATTTGTTATTTATAATAGATAACTCAATAGATGAAGTGCTAAAGAAACAAGTTATTTATGCTTCTATAATTTAACAGACCATCCATGAGACAAAGTACTAGAAGGAATAATTCATCTGCAATCTGTCTGCTACTTACAACAACAACCCAATAGACAATGTGATGAAACAAAATCTCCATGATTCGTTTGCTACTTACGATGGACAAACCAGAAGATGAAGGAACTCTGTCTTATGAATGACTGGACAGATACTTCGTCTATCATAAGTAAAGATGAGCAATGGGCAAACTGAAATAGTGGCCTCCATTCAGCATTAATGACGCCCTTTCTCTATTGATGAAAGAATCACTCATCATAGTAACACCTCGACCAATGCTTATTAAGAATCTAGAAATCTTTTCCAAGGTCAACGCTATAGGCATTTCAGTAGATCAGTAGACAAGGATTAAGCAAAAGTTAGAAATTCAAATGTGCTAATCAAAATATTCTTCTATCATTAATAAAGTTCACCTACTGCTGACATCTAGAATTTAAAGCAACTATAAATGAAGCATTTTTGGCGTAGGAATGAGCAACCAAGTATCAAGAAAAATATTCAAACATTCTCTTGAGAGCATTTATTGATCCGAATCAAACCTTCTGCAATCCTTCAAGAGCTGAGAGGCTTGCATTCAAACCTTTCTCAAATTTCTTTGAAGGCTGCTAGCCACCTTTTAAGAAGATCATTTACTTCTGTATTTAATTTTCAGAAACCTTCCCCTGTGCTTATTGAGAAATATCTATGCTTCAACTTCTGATATTTATTCTTTGTAAATCCTTTGAGCTAGTGGTTGAGACCAGACTCAAGAAGAGCTATGACTATCTGAGTGCAAACAAGAGCTATTGATTTATGCCCCCTAGAGCTAAAATCTAAAATAGTGCTGGGAGCATTATGATCATGCCCCCTAGAACTAGAATATAGAAGAGTGCTGGGAGCACTATGTTTATACCCCCTAAGCTGGAATCTGGAAGAGTGTTGGGATCACTATTGTATTTCTACTATTGAGAATAGTGAAACCTAAAACACTAGTAGGAAAGTGTTCTTAGAAGAGTGGAGTAGAGTATTTACTTAAATCACTATAAAAATCCTTGCATCTTATTTATTTGTGCATCAGTTGATTATGTGATTGATTGTTAGAGGGATGATTAATCCTAAAAGGGGTTGAGTAATTTTTTAAGTACCCAATTCACCCCTTCCCTCTTGGGTTTTTGCCTAATCTTCGGGACCAACAACATATAATTATGAATTATGGTCTTCATGATATGCAACTATTTGCCAAAGGACCAATGAATGTACAAGTGCATACAAAAGGCTTATGGATTTCAAAAAATAGATGAACGAGTATGGTCAGAGTGAGTCTAATAGAGATGTCCATTGTATTACTAGACATCAAATTTTGAATTGCCCCACTCGATTCAAGCTACATAATAAGATGCCTTACAAGCAGTAATGATGATGCTTCCAACAAATCTGGT
Source organism: Pouteria campechiana (assembly GCA_036873735.1). NCBI lineage: Eukaryota > Viridiplantae > Streptophyta > Magnoliopsida > Ericales > Sapotaceae > Pouteria > Pouteria campechiana. The sequence continues at coordinate 3,768 of JAYJMB010006757.1, read as the reverse complement.
CTTAGATGGATTAAAGGAGTATCTTTATGGAAAATTGTCAGATCAAGTATTTCATTTAACTTTTATTGGGGATCCAAAGCTTATATTGGATGAAATTGACATTCCTAAAGATTTTTCTGAAAAATTGCTAATTCCTAAGCATGTGAATTGAAGTAACTTGAGAAAGCTTAAGAAATATTAAAATTCATATGTTTATCACATGAGGGAATACTATGTAAAGAGCGAGGGAGGTCTAATTTTTGTTAAAGCATCATAGCAAACTCAAGTTAGGTGATATGGTATGTAGATATTTGGAAGATGATGATCTTATTTTGGTAATAGGCCTCCACCTGTGCATTAACTATTACATCTTTAGTTAAGGTTCTTCCTATGGATTCATTTGTAGCAATAAATCCCCTTTTTTGAGCACTTTACTTGAACATTTTGATGGAGATTGCCTTCATGGTTATACTCTTCAGTCCACCATCCATAGAGCGGAACTTAAGGATTTGGTCTTATTTGAATCATCACCTAGTTAATGGATAATAACAATAGATGCTTCAGTTGCAAACACCCTTATGAACTTAATGTCATAATATAACCTCTATAAAATCACAAATACTTTGGAATAACAAACATAAAAAATTAAGGTCATGCATTGTTACATCTTACAAGTAACATTGGGTATTTGTGCAGTGTTGTTGAAAAGTTTATGAATTGGATGTCTATGCAAAAGAGTTTGAAATTGTGCCAAACTGGATAAATTGATATGATTTAGAAAAAGTAATAAGTGGTATATATGCATATGTCTATACATATATGTATGAATATTCTTGGTAGCCATAATGATTCAAAAAGATATAGTGAACTTCGCCTTGTTCACCAATAAGTAATGATGGTGATCAAAATGTTTAGCATAAACCCATAATTATGCTTGATCCAATAATGAAAGGTTTATGCAAAAAGAAGTTCAAGTATATGCAGGAAGAAGATTGGAATAAGTACAAAAGAATAAGACTAAAAGAGAAATTATTCACTTCTTCAAAATGCAATCCTTACCAAGGAAGAAAGGAGATTCACAAGATGAACATGCAAGAATGCAAATAGCAAGAAAAAAAATGAGCAATCAAGGAGATAATTTTATCAAATTGAATATTTAATTGATGAAAGACATGCTTCATACAAATAATTTGTTGATGCATAAGAAAAACATGAATGTACTCAACATATTAAGAAACAATATTATGTATGAATTTTGAAAGGAAACAAAACATGCTCCACTTGCAAATAGTATTCATCGACTCATTATCACAAGCTCTTATGAAATTGAAACATGGCAAAAAGTAGGGTCATTCATTATCAAAATTTAAATAATGTGTGTTTGAACTATTGATTACTTGCTATATGTTTGAAATGATGTGGTCAAAATTGAGTTCGGTTAACTAAGAAGCGATGTGCTAATTGGGGGAAAAGTATTAAATGATTGAGAAAGAAGAATAGATTAGAAATTGAGAAATCAGAAAGATTATAATTTATTCAAGGAGTGAAGTCACTTGCGTCTCGGTCCCAGCTGCTTGACAATTCAAAAGGGCAAAAACACATGATAGTTTGGCTCCATCTTTCCTCTCCTATTTCATTCCTCAGTCGACAGTTTGGCTCCATCTTTCCTCTCCTATTTCATTCCTCAGTCGCCTCTAGACTCCAAAGCTTTTCGCCAACCATCCTAAAAGCTCCTAAACCTTCATCTACTTGAATTTCCATCAAATCCACACATCTTCCCTAATTCCATGGCTCCTAAAGTAGTAGTTTCAATGACTCCAAGAGTAGTTAAGAGACCTAGAACTAGAAGAGATGCCTCAACTTCATGTGCCTTTAGAGCTGTTTCTAGTTCAAAAAGGGTTCACTTTGTAAATGAATCCTTAGGTAATCCCACTCAACCTACACATGTAGATGAGACTAATAAAGAAGAAGATGAAGTAAACATAAGTCAAAGGGATACAAATGAGAAGCTATTTGACTTAAACTCATTACAAGAAGAGGTAGATGGGAAAAAGGTTCCAAAACCAAAATTTCATCATAGAGATCTACTTGCTTGCTACTTTGGTGTAGAAGGAAGGAACTTTAAGTTTTGTGCCACCATGTTGGTAAGACCTGTCCAGATCCCTAGAAAGATAGACTTTACTTTCTTGGACAGATGCAATTTTGACATTAGATTAGTGATAAATTATCAAGGGTGGAATAATTTGTTAGAATATGATGCTCTAGCCTTCTGCGAACTACTTTTGATAATCTACTTCAATTAGCATCCTAGTGAATATCTATAACACTTGAGATGTTAAATTTTGGTAATTATGTGTTGATTAATGATGAAATTCAATTTGAATTGAAATTATGCAAGTATAAATATGTTTGTGTAAATTGCAAGTAGATGCAATTGAAAATTTGATCTGATTTCTAGATAATTGGGGGTGTAAACTTGTGAAATATATACAATTATTATGAGGGAAAATAATGGTAAATAGAGAAGAAAAAGAAAATGTACCAAAAATTGGAAAAAAAGGCTGAAAAAGGGAGCAGCGGTGTTGGCGCTGCGGCACCGGATGGCGAGGCTGTGGCACCAATGCAAGTCGGTGGTAGAGTTGGAGGATGCAAGTTCGACGTTGTGGTGGCAAATCTGAGGCCGCAGCACCAGTAGGCAATAAAAGTAGGAAAACCAACTTTTCAATGCATTTTTTTGTCCCGTTTTCTCTGAGTCATCCAATTCTATTACCCTAACCCCATTATACATGATTTGTAGCCATTATAGCTAGGAAATCATCTTGCCTAACTAGAAAAGCTTGTGATATTTTAGTTAAACTCAATTTTCACCCATTTGAACAGTGAAAAATTGAAGAAAATGAAAGAAAGAGCAGATTTCCCCAAATGGAATGTGCAACATGGAGCTAGGAACTTAGTCCTTCGATTTGGGAGGACAGCTATGCTTGAAAGAGGAGGCAAGCTTGATTTCCCAACCGAATTCAGATTATTAATTTTAGAGTTTTGGAAAAAAATGAATTTTGGGGCTTAAATTGATACATATGCTTATAAATTCATGTGGAAATGGTTTAACACAGTGATTATTGTAATTTAGCATGAGAAATTGTAAATGTTTCTAGCCTAGGGCTTTTATGAGTAGTGAAATTTGGGAATTTCCTAATTTTTGTGAAATTAATCATAGGGTGAATGATTAATGACATGATTATCATGTTTTAGACCTGGTATGGAATGATTTGGACCAATAAAATTGAATTTTTGGCTATACCCTAGCTAAGGGTTACTAAGAATATCTATGAATGGGCTATGTAATACATAAATTGAATAGCTTAAAAGCTTAATTTAGTTATTTACATATTTTTTGTATGTTAATCATGTAAGATAACAGATAAAAAATATGTCAAACAAATGAGAGTTATGGTGCTAATTATGAAGAAACCCTAGTTTGAATAGTGTTTATCATATATTTGATGAGTATAGCATGAGATCGATAATGAAAGAAGTATTAATATGATGTGATGTATGGTATACATGATTATGAATGGCATTGTGACTTTGTACAGGATGATTTGAGAAGAATGAAAAGGCAAAGAGCTTCGGGATGGTGATTGGAGCTAAAGGCCTAAGGTAAGTAGGCGACCCGCTTTGTGATTTGAATGTATGGATGGGGATAGTGGTTATCTTATGTTTATTGCGGGCATGTGTGTTTTGGATGAGGGATTATGGATATCCCATGTTGGTGTAAGATCAATGTGT
>JAYJMB010006756.1:0-10750 GCA_036873735.1 Pouteria campechiana | reverse complement strand
ATGCTTTTCTTATGTCTACTATTTGCAACATATAAATTTTACATGGAATGTATGAAGTTTGAGCTAAACTATGCTACTTAGTTACCAAAATTATTTCCAAGTATTCTATGAATTCAAAAGTGAATGACCATGTAATCAACTATGTAGGGAATCATCAGTAAATTAGACATATTCAAGTTAAAAATACTGATGTGATTGCATTTGGCATTCTCTCCCTAGCTTGTGTTGTATCATGTTGTTCATCAGTCTCATCTACTGATCCATGCCTAAAAACACAACAAAAACACTTACTAACCACAATAAAAACATACTAAACACACAACTAAAACAAAGTAAAACAAATAACACACCTGAGTTAATAAAACCATACATAAATAACATCAAAACATAAAAAGACAAAGCTGCAAAGTAGAACTCATTAGTAGAACTCATCACATCCAATCATAGCAAATATAATAATACTCCACCAAACTCAAAATGAAACATTATCCTCAATGTGACAAGAGAACAATGGCATGTGACTTCCCTGAAACTGCCTACTCAGCTTCACCCTCCTCCGACTCTTTGGATAAAGCTGCAACATCCTCAACCTTGTCCTCATCATCAGCTGGTGGATATGGTGGAAGATTCGATGCTGGAGGAAACTAGACTAGGTTCCCTGATCAAGTGGGAACCTCAGAAGCAAGTGCGGTATAACAATGCAGCAAGTGATCATACTGCATATCATGGTACACAACCATCTAATCAATCCGCCGGGTGAGCTAGGTAAACATCTCAGAACTCTCCATCCTAGCTGCCGCAGGCGTAGGTCAGGTGCGCTGTCATGAAGTGCTACCTAGAGCCGTACTTGTACCTGCTGCACTCTTTAATGGTGGACCTTTGAATGTCTTGACAAGATCCGGTGAAATGACAAGTTTTGATTACAAAATTTCTTCTGAAGCTCCAGTCGGTACTCCCACTTGCAAACATAAAGCATAGATAAGAAAAGAATGACCAAATCCACCTATAGGGGATGATATTTTGGCCATATTCAAGATTGAGGCTCCAATGATCTTTCCCACATCGATAGCATGGACCCTCTGAATAGCATAATTCAATAATGCCTTCTCTCTTGAAATCCCAAACACATGCATAGATGGCATCAATTTGGCAGAGATAAAGTAGTGCTATATCTTGGCAGGATTCATGAGCCCCCACCTAGGAAGACTCTTGATCTCATCATTGGATCACATCCAATCTGCTCCTGAATAGGTAAGAGTGTGGAGGATATCATCATAATCAGCCCCTTCCTCTTACAATTGGGAGAACTCATCCTCTTCTATCTTAGGCAGCTGATAGAAAATATTTATGGTGGGGCTATCAAAAGGAACCCACCATCCCCTAACCAAGGCTTGCTTATCTCAATATTCAAGAGCGTTGGCATAAAATTCGCACACCACTGGAACTAAGGTGGGCTCAGGTTGCTTTACAAACTTCCCCCACTTCCAAACTGCAATCAATTTCTGGATTGAATTCATGAGATCAATAATTCCTCTTTCTGGAATACACTTCTGCCTCACAAGGGAGCTTTGATATCTAGCTTCTGCAACAAAGCTAACAAATGTTGGTTTGATTGATTGCTCTGTAGCTATAGTCTTCCGCTTTCTAGAGGGACCAAGAGTCAATGTTTTCTTACCTTTAGGAGCCATGACTGAGAGTATAATGGATAGCAACAAGGACTAGCACATAGGTACAATGAACCACTAAATTCACTATCCACCAAGAATTAGTACAAGCCACCAAATAAGGCACAAGACCTCACTATTCACTGAAGGCAAAATGGAAGCTCCTCACTGTAAATCTCTCATTGCACAACCAAGCATTTCAATTCACCACAATCCAATTAGAATGCACCACACTCCTTCAGAATCCAATTCACAACAACCACTACACCACACTCCCTCACAATGCACAATGCTTCAATGAATTCAAATCACAACAAACCACAATCTCACTTAAGGATAATCACCTCACTATATCATGCATAACACACTGATCCTTCTATCTCATATTCTCATCTCACCCAAACTTGCACAGTTGACAAAGTCATTTCAACAAACACTTCACATGCACAATACAACCTTCTTCCCCAAATAGCCAAACCACTTCACAATCAACAATCACAATCTTGAAGCATAATAAAATGATGAAGCACTTACTTGAATTTTTGAAATGGCTCACTCTATGGATGTTGCAGATCTTGCTTGAGTGGGGAGAACCAAAGCTTGACTGTCCCAAGAAACCCATGCATGTGATGATGAAGAAGATGGGTTTTGTGGAGGAAATTCAAGTGAAGAGGAGATGGGTTCGTGAAAGGGAGAGGAAGAAGGGTTCTTGGCTAGGGTTTTGAGGGGAAAATGAAAAGGGGCAAATAGAAAATGGATCAAAATGGGGGTGTGAAGGGTGTGAAGTGCTTATGTCATGATATGAAGGGGTTTAAGTGGGGCACATGCGGAGTGTAGTTGGTAACATCACGACATAGCCTTTCTATGTAAAGCTATTGCCCATATTATGTCACGATACTAAAATGTTGTGTCATGATATTGCTTCATTGATGGAAAAATGCCTATGTCGTGACATACTTTTGATATGTCATGCTATAGATCTTGATGCCCATTTAATGTCGTGGCACTGACTTTATATGTAGCGACATTGACCCAAAAATTTGTTGTTTTGACAGTTTTGAACTTCTGCTCCCCTGAATTGAATTTTTATGCCAACAACTTTGCTAGAATGTTATGTGTCTTACTTCCACCCTTGAAAATAATAATTATAAACATGCTATTGTTAATGAAATTGACTACTAAGATACTAATTAACTTATTATATGCAAACTAAAACTAAGTATATAAGCATCAAATCTATCTAATATGCAATCAACACTATATGAATGCAATTCCTAAAACTTGTGCATATAATCATGAACTAAAGTAAATAAGAATACTTAAACCAATGCAAACTAAGAGTTCAGAAACTTGGGTTCCCTCCTAAGAAGTGCTTAAATTATAGTCTTCAGCCAGACTATTTCCTTTCATGATCATTCAAGTTTGATAACCATCTTGATGTGATCAACACCACCCTCATAATACAGCTTCAAGCACTATCCATTAGCCTTGAATGTTCCCTTCTCTTCATGATGGAGCTCCACAACTCCATATGGAAAAACATTTATCATGGTGAAAGGCCCTGACAACTTGCATTTGAGTTTTCCTGGGAACAGACAAAGCTTGGAATTGAACAGTAACACCTTCTGCCCTGGGACAAGTTCTTTCCTCTAGATATGCTTGTCATGCCATGCTTTTGTCCACTCCTTGTATATTGTAGCATTTTATAGGCCTCATTACAGAAGTCATCGAGTTCATTGAGTTGTAGAAGTCGTGTCTCCTTAGCGGCATCCATGCTCATGTTCAGCTATTTCATTGCCAATAAGCACAATGTTCCAACTCCACTGGAAGATAGCATGCTTTTCCATATACTAGCCTATAAGGCAACATGCCTATGGGTGTTTTGAACGCAATCTAATATGCCCATAAAGCATCATCCAATTTCTTAGCCGAGTCCTTGCGAGAATTCTGCACTATCTTCTCAAGAATTCTTTTCACTTCTCTATTGGAGATTTTAGCTTGCCCATTTGTTTGAGGATGATAGGCTAATGCTACTTTATGCTTAACCCATATTTTGACAAAAGAGTAGCAAATTGTTTATTACAGAAATGACTCCATTCATCGCTGATGATGGCTCTTAGAGTTCTAAATCTTATGAAGATTGTTTTTCAAAGAACATTCAGTACTACCTTCCCATCATTAGTACGAGTAGCAACTGCCTCCACCCACTTTGATACATAGTCCACTGCCAAGAGGATGTACTTTTGGTTATAAGATGAAGGAAATGGTCCCATGAAGTCAATGCCTCACACATCAAAGTGTTCCACCTCTAAAATATTCTTCAGAGGCATTTCATTCCTTCTTGATATATTCCCAGTTCTTTGGCATCGATCACATGCAGCAACAAATAGTGGGCATCCTTAAACAATGTGGGCCAATAAAAGCCTGATTGCAAAACTTTGGCAGGGGTTCTGTTTACTCCAAAGTGGCTTCCACACTCAAGTGTATGTCAGTGATTGAGAATGTCTTCCATTTCTTCTTTTGGCACACATCTCCTTATTATCTTATTAGCACAATGCCTATAGAGGATTGAATCTTCCCAATAATAATGCTTCACTTCAAAGTAAAATTTCTTCTTTTGATGAGGAGAGAGATCATTGGGCATGATGTTTCTGCCAAAAAGTTCACAAGGTCTGTATACCATCGATTGGAGTTTCTTGAAGTGGTAGCAAACAACTACTCATCTAGGAATTGGTCATCAATGGGGGGCTTTTGCATTTCCACCTTTTCTTCCAATTCTAGTCTCGAGAGGTGGTCTACCACAAGATTTTCTATCCCTTTCTTGTCTCTAATCTCCAAGTCAAATTCTTGGAGTAGAAGCACCCACCGAATGAGTCTTGGTTTTGCATCCTTCTTGGCCATAAGGTATTTGATTGTAGAATGATCCATAAATACAATTAACTTATTACCAATAAGGTATGATCTAAACTTATCAAAGGCAAAGACAATTGCAAGTAACTCTTTCTCTATTGTGGCATACTTGAGCTAAGCTTCATTTAGAGTCCTACTAGCATAATAGATGGTGTGAAATACCTTGTTCCTTTGCTATCCTAGGACTGCTCCCATAGCATAGTCACTTGCATCACACATTAATTCAAATGGTTTATCCCACTCCGGTGCAATTACAATTGAAGCCAAAATAAGCCTTTCTTTAAGAGTGTTAAATGCTTTCATACATTCTTTGTTGAAACAGAATGATGTACCTTGCACGAGCAAATTAAAGAGTGGCTTTGAGAATTTTGAGAAGTCCTTGATGAACCTTCTATAAAATCCCACGTTTCCAAGGAAACTCCAAATTCCCTTAACAGAGTTCAATGGTGGAAGTTTTTCTATTGTCTCCACTTTTGCTCTATCAACTTCAATTCTCATACATGAAATTTGATGTCCAAGAACAATGCCTTCCCTCGCCATGAAGTGGCATTTTTCCCAGTTCAGCACCAAGTTGGTTTCTTCCTATCTCTTTGAAACCAACTCTAAGTTTTAAAGGTAATGATCGAAGGATTTTCTGAATACACAGAAATCATCAATGAAGACTTTAATGATTTTCTCCACCATATCGGAAAATATTGCCATCATATATCTCTAAAAAGTGGTTGGTGCATTGCATAGACTAAATAGAATTCTTCTAAAGGTGAAGGTACCATATGGACATGTAAATGTGGTCTTCTTTTGGTCTTCTGGAGCAACGGCAATTTGATTGTATCCAGAATAGTCATCTAGAAAGCACTAATAATCAAAACCTACTAGATGATCCAACATTTGATTAATGAACGATAGTGGGAAGTGATCCTTTCTTGTGGCTATATGTAACTTTCTATAATTAATGCAAATTCTCTAGCCAGTAACAGTTCTCAATGGGATCAGTTCATTGTTGTCATTTCTTACCACAGTCATTCCTCCTTTCTTTGGGACTACTTATACAGGACTGACCCATGAACCATCAGAGATGGGATAGATGACACTAGCATTGAGCCATTTGAGCACTTCTTTGGGAACCACCTCTTTCATTGTTGGATTCAGTCTCCTTTGGGCTTCCACTGATGGCTTACTATTATCCTCCATCAATATACAATGCATGCATAAAGTTGGACCGATTCCTTTCAAACTTGATATAGTCCAACCAATAGCCGATTTGTACTTTCTAAGAACTCATAGTAACTTCTCTTCTTCATCTCCAAAGAGGGTGGAAGATGTGACCACTAGTAATGTAGAGGATTCTCCAAGGAAGACATATTTTAAATGGTATGGCAATTGTTTCAACTCAAGAGATGGTGGCTTCTCAATTGAAGGAGTAGATGGAGGAAGACTTTGTCCCAACACTTCAAAATATTTCTAGTTATTTGGACCAAAAGAGTCCAACCACTGTACCATTTCTGCAATATCTGCCTCTTCAAGATCAAATGAAGAAGGATAAGTTAAGCTAGTTTCCAACGGGTCTTCTAAACTTGCTGAGTGCTGAGATACTAAGGTATCCAATGATTATATCTAGAAGCAGTTATCACTTGCTACTGGATATTTGATTGCATTGAACACCTTCAATATCACTTCTTCATCTTGAACACAAAGCTTTAATTCACCTTTTCGGACATCAATTAGAGCTCTTCTGGTGGCCAAGAATGCTCTCCCCAAAATGATAGGAACATCCTTGTCTTCTTCCATGTCAAGCACCATAAAGTCTGCTAGGAATATAAACTTGTCAGTCTTGACAAATACATCTCTTCAATGATGCCTCTTGGGTGCTTGATAGATCTGTCTGCCAACTGAAGAGAGATAATTGTAGGTCTTACTTCGCCTAGCCCCAATTTTCTGTAAATTGATAAAGGCATAAGGTCAATGCTAGCTCCCAAGTCACACAATGCTCTTTCAAAAGCAGAATTCCTAATGACATAGGGAATATTAAAGCTTCCTGGATTTCTGAGCTTTGGAGGTAATCTCCCCTGAATGATTACACTACATTCTTCTATGAGAGCAACCATCTCATACTCTTCTAGCTTCCTCTTATCTGAAAGGATGTCTTTCATGAACTTTACATAACTTGGCATTTGGGCTAGTGCATTTGCAAATGGTATATTAATGCGAAGCTTTCTGAAGATGTTCATGAACTTAAAAAACTTCTTATCCAGTTTACTTTTCTTTAATTGCTGAGGAAAAGGTATTGAGGAAGATGGTTGCTGAGGAGGCAGTGGTTGTGGGTTAGGAAAGACTTCCACTTGCTCTTGGCCCTCTAACTTGCTCTTCTCATTGCTCACTAGGCATTCTAATTCTTTCCCACATCGCAATGTAATTGCTTGACATTGCTCTCGTGGGTTAACTTTGGTATTACTAGGCAGATTTCCTTACTGACTATTGCTGAGCAGATTGGCTATCTGAGCCACTTGAGTTTCAAGATTAGGAATCCATGCAGATTGATTTTGCAAACTGGCTCTTGTATCTTCCATAGACTTGTTTGTATTATTGGCCAACTAAGCTACTACAGTCTCCCAGTCTGCCTTCTTTTCTTGCTTTTGCTACTGAATTCCCTACTGTTGAAATCCTTGCTGCTGAAATCCTTATTGTTGAAATTCTTACTGAGGAAATCCTTGCTATGTCTGTCCCATATTCTGTTGATTTCTCTAGGTGAAGTTTGGATGGTTTCTCCACCCTAGGTTGTATGTATTAGAATATGGTTTGTTTTGTTGCCTGTTGTAGTTGCCAACAAAGTGTGTTTTTTCTGGTTCGAGCTATGCAAAAGGATTGTCTGTTTGGCATTCTTCACTAGGATGATTGCCTTGACATAAATTACAGCATATTGATGAAGATTGAATGGCATTAACTCCCATCTGATTCTTCTAGAATTATTTTGTAAGTGTTGCTACTTGAACGGTTATAGCAGAAATAGGATCAACCTCATAAACACCTGTTGGCTTCTTTGACATAGCTCTCCTAATTGGCCATTGAAATTTTTGTGTGGCTATTTCTTCTAGCAAGTCATATGCATCTTCATTTGATTTCTTCATAAGTGCTCCTTTGGCTAATGAATCTATCATGGTTCTGGTGGTGTCAAGCATTCCATTATAGAAGTTCTAGACTTGCAACCACTTAGGCATCCCATGATGCGGACACTTCCGCAGTAGGTCCTTATATCTCTCTCATGTTGATTGAGAGTTTCACCATCATGCTAATTGAAATTGTTGATTTCCATCCGCATTCTTGCTGTTTTCGTTGGGGGAAAGAATTTGGCAAGAAATTTTTGAGCCAAATCATCCCAATTAATGACAGAATTTGTAAGTAAAGAATTCAGCTAGGTTTTTGCCTTATCCTTCCATGAAAAAGGAAATAATCTAGCTGAATAGCATCATCAGATACTAAGTGTCGCAGACTTTTAGAAAATCGACAATATGAGCATTCGGATCTTTAGTAGGCAACCCATAAAATTGGACTCCTTAAAGCATCTGTAAAGTCACTGACTTTATTTCAAAATTATTGGAAGCATTGGTTGGCCTCCTAATTACTGGTTCACTTCTCCCGAATCAGTAATATTGTTATGTAGTTGATTGATAGCCTCTCTTTTCTGTCTTCTAATTCTTTGAAGAGTGCATCTTATTTTAGAATCAAAAGAGAGCAGATTAGTGCTTTCAGACTTTCGCATATACTTATGAAGAACCCTGAGAAGAAAATAAGAATTCCAATGAGTAACCAAAGAACGAAAAAAAAATTCAAAGCAAAACTAAAGTTATTTATTTTGCTATTAGCACAACGTTAATCCCTGACAACGGTGCCAAAATCTTATTGTGGATTTTCCTTATATGCAAGTGCACATGTTGTGAACAAGTAAAAAGGAGTAAGTAAGATATCATTCCCACGGAGATTAAGTTCACCAAATATCAAATTACTCTAACTTTTGGTTTTGTTTGAAGGAATGAATTTTGATGAGTGAATGGAAGGATGTAAATAGAAAAGATATAAATTAATGGCTTTTGTAATCATGTGAATTCTAGAGATGATAACAATGACAATGATTTAAAACATCTAGGGGTGTACGATTTCACTGGATAAATCATATTCAGTTTCATTAGTTTTAACACTTAATGTTTGTTCTTATGTTGACAATGAGTTTCTCTTGATTAATTGTTATTCTTTCTCAAGTCGTAACAACCTATCTCAATTGGCTAATTTCTTAAATCTTTATCAAAATCCCAACTAATTAGGATGCATTAAGATGAAGAACTCATAAGTTGCATAAGCTTTATGGATATCTCTATTATCATGACAATCTTATGTTGCTTAATCTTATGTTGCTTAATCATGGTCTAATTCGATTAATGCTTCATAGCCTTAAATTGAATCATAAATCATGTAAAAAAAGGTCTAGTATTCTTTCACAAGCATTAATATCAACTCAACATAAATAATGAACAACCAAAGAAATGCATTAAAGATAATAAAACCAAATACTCATAATCCGGCTACATCGTTCCCCTAGATTAATGCATTTAGGTCATGATATAATCAATAAAAATCATACACATTTTCTTAAACATTCTCAAACAAATAAAATGAATGATAAAGAACAAGAAAAGATTGATAGAAACTCTTCTCCAAGCAATGCTCTGCTTCTTCTTGCTCCTTGGATAACTTTATTTCAATGCAAGAGAGATCTCCTCTCTAAATCACATGTAGCTACCTCTCTTCACTCTTTTTCGTAGCTAACGCTTGCCAAAAATGTTCCCAACTTCCTTCTAGAGCGACCCCATATTTCTTTTTATACTTTCCCAATTAAAAACTCAATTTTTGTAACATTTTCAATATTTTTCACAACATTTTCAACAATTTCCAAAAATTTTGGATCTTACCTCCTAAGCTAGTGTCGCAACATAGAGTCTCAATGTTGTGACATTGAAAATTGCCATGAAATCTTATGTCATGAAAGAGCCTGTCTGTGTTGTGACATTGAGTCTAGTGCCACTTTAATGTTGCGACACACTTTGTCTGTGTTGTGACATTGAGTCTTCTTCTTGCCTTTTTTTGTCTTGATTTTCTCATTTTCTCTACTTCTTTACTCTCCTTTGCCTACAAACACATAACACTCATAAATTTATCAAATTAATAGAAAAAAACTCATAATATACTAAAACAAAGTGCCAAAAATGTGACATACAAGTGAATAATATTCACTTATCACTTGCTACAAATTATTTAGCCCCTTAGAAAATGCCTTTAGCCTATCGAACATTTCTTTTGCACTTTTATAGGTTAAGACAAAGTTGTAAATGGTGAGGTAGAGAGCATGTAGTAGGGCATTCATTGCCTTAATATTGTCTTGTCATGTTCTCTCTTGATCCTCAACAAAGCCAATAAAAATAATTTTGCATAAATCCAGTTCATTGCTATAAGACTAATTCCCAATCTCCTCTTCTATTATGCATGAATAGATCCATCATAATATGGAAGTTGGGAGGTAGAATATCTTTTGTAGAACATAGAGGATGATAGTATTGGGTTAGCCATGTGGATCTCCCACTCTAATACCACTTGTTGGTTCTTGTATGATTGCTTAACCTAAGAGGGAAGGGGTGAATTAGGTATATAAAAATTCATTGGTTAACTCTTGTTAGACCATTTTACTCTTTTTGTGGTTGTGTGTGATGTGATGTAAAGTAAATGATAAAACCGTAAAGTGCATTAAGGATAAAGCAAGTAAAGAGACACACACAAACAACATGATTTTTATAGTGGTTCGAGAACCCTGTCCCTACATCAACTCTTCCAAGAGCACACACTCATTGTGCCTTGGGTTCCATTATATCTCATATAATGAAAATACAAAGTGCTCATAGCACTCTTCTAGATTCCAGCTTGTAACACCCTAAATTGAGGGTGTTACTTACTCATATTTCAGAGAAAGATCCTGTTGGAAATCCAGCAGAATCTCCCCTGGAATATGAGGGTTTTCAAACCTGTACAAACATTCAATCACCCATATACACCATACACATCCATAAATCCCCTTACATCCATAGTCACATGGACCAACTAGTAGTCTTATGGCATGAAAATAACTAAGAAGC
>JAYJMB010006755.1:0-10750 GCA_036873735.1 Pouteria campechiana | reverse complement strand
TATGATTTGACAGCTAGGGTATAGTGTACCCTGATCAACCCCGATCTTAGTCTGTGGGTGTTGTGGTGATGTGTGTTTTAAAGGCGGCAGTTATATCATTTGTGTAGAAAATGGTAGGGCCTGAAGGTGGGCATATTTTATTTGCTTATTTGTTATATGATTCTTGTGGTTTATATACAACGTATGTTGTATACAGGATAACGGTGGTAAATCAGGGGAGACTCTGTCGAAATTTCCTTTAAATTTACCACTAGTAATGCTCCAGGAAGGAGGGGCGTTACAACTATCCAAAAAAGTAAGAGGTCCCTCCATCAATGAGAAAATGTATGAAAACTATACTCCTTTAAACAGGTTTCACATGTACATCTTTCAAGAAACAAAAAATTAAGGCTACCTTCCTCAACCTTGCCCTCTAAAATTGGATCCCAAAAGGCAAGAATCATAGAAATATTGCCTCTATCACAAAGACAGGGGACACGATACCAAAGATTGCAAGCAACTTAGGGAAGAAATTGAAAATTTAATCAAAAGAGGAAAACTACAGTGACATTCAATCGATAATGGCCGAGGAAGGAGCGATGCAAGCAATAGAAGGGAGGATACCAGTAGACAGAGAACAACGATCCCTAGAGAACAAAAGAAGCCAATCTTCCAATAGCTAAGACCATCTACTAAGCCAAGTAGATTAATTTGCTTGAATATTTATGCTATAGTAAATTCATTATTATGATTTTCATGTCCTTGAGCATTCAATTTATATTTTCTTGCAAAATATTAGATTTTAATCAATGAATCATTCTTTATCATAAATGTCTTTGCTTCTAAATTAAAGCAAAATTCAAGACCAAAATCTGAACCTAAAATAAGAAGGGATTCGGAGGAATCAACTGTGAAGACCGAAACCCAAACCTGCAATAGGAAGGGATTCCAGGGAATCAACCGTGAAGACTGGAACTTGAACTTACACTAGGAAGAGATTTTGAGAAACCAACTGTGAAGACCGGCACCTGGACCTAAAATAGGAAGGGATTCCGGGGAATCAACTGTGAAAAAGAAAAATCGGAACATGAACTTGCAATAGGAAAGGATTTTGAGGAACCGACAAAATCAGAACCTAAATTGGCAATATGAGGATTTTTGAAGCATGAAATAGAAGACCAGAACCTGAACCTGAAACAGGAAGGGGGAAGGAATTCCGGAAATGTAAAAGTCATGCATGTGAATCCACAAAATAGTTAGACGGATCCCGAAAAAGCATCGGCTCAATGAATCCGCAGAAGTGTCAATGGATTTGCAAAATTGTTGGATAGATCAACAAAAAGCATTCGCTCAACATATTCACAGAAGTGTCGATGGATTCACAGAATTGTCAGATGGATCTACATAATTATCAGATTGGTCGCAGAAAGCATTGGTTCAACAGATCCGCAGAAGTGTTAACGGATCTGTAGAATCATTAGACGGATCCACTGAAAGCATTCATTCAATGGATTAGTAGAAGTGTTGATGGATCTATAGAATCATTAGACAGATTTGTATAATCATCAAACGGATCCGCAGAAAGCATTCGCTCAAAGGATCTAGGGAATCAACAAAGACAAAAACCCAAACCTAAAATAGGAAGGGACTTTAGGAAATAAAATATGAAAACCGGAGCCTAAACTTAAGAAAAAGGAAAGGATCCTGAAACAAACAACAAAAAGATTAAACCCAAACTTACTGGGGTCTGTAATAATTTTCAACAGAGGGGTTGCTTTCGAGTGCTTACAAGAAGACATGGTCCCCCATGGTTTCATAAAATGGTTTTTAGCAAGGTTCACGATTTCATAACAAGCACTTTCATGCCGGCTTCATGGTTCTGCCAAATAGTTCGATAAAAAAATGACTTCGAAGTGCTGTCATGCCAACTCTATGGTTCCACAAAAGTTTCACCCCACGGGCCCACAAAGCCATGGGAAAGCAAATCTGCAATAGCAACGTGTGCATTCATTGACACCCAAGGGAGCAGATCCACAAAGATTCAAGCTATTGCAGATTCCAGGTTCTTACACATCTTTATGCTTGGCTCTATCGCTTCTTGTAAGCAAATCCGCTAAAATTTAAGTTGCTTAGCATGCCCAACAGATCCTCATGTCTGATGCTACCACTTCATGTCCAAAACAACCATCACATTCAACAAGTTGTACTTGCACAAACACTAAGAAATTGAACTTGAAGCTTTAGGCATTTGAATATCTAAAGGATGCATATATATTGTTAGGGAACTCTAACACATATTAGTTATCGAGTTGGCAACTTGCCATGTCAAACTACCACCTTTTCAGGATCTCTCCAAATCCCGCAAAATTTGAAGTTAGGATACGCATCTCTGGGGATTCCTCTCCTAAATAAACGTCTTAGTTCGACCTACGTACAGATCCGTAAGACTCCCGGCTATGCACTCCCTCATTTATAAATACGAACTAGGTATGCATCCATGGGATAGATCACTTGTTCTTATTTCATCCTTCATCTAAAAGTCCCGTATACTGACTTAAGCGTCAGATTGTTCATGCCGGGAACACCCCCGGCGTCCTCTGATCTGTTCTAGTCTCATAGGAATCAAGGAGGGAAGATCTCAAAAGTTGCATCAGCATTCTATTTGGGAACTGCCCAAACAGAACCATAGTTGACAAACATACAACACTAGATATGTACCCCATCCAATATCCTTTCCTAAAACTTCTAGATTCATCCTACTTAGACAAACTTATTCTTTTGCTAGATACTCCACTAACACTTAGCAACTACACACCTAAACCCCCTTCCCCAATTGGAACCCTACCTATCCAAGTTCACCAAATCCAACCCTCTTCTAAAACCACAACCCACAGCAACCCTTACAACCCTTCCAAAACAAGCTAAACCATCCTTTCATAAAACTTCTAGACCCATCCTACTTAGACAAACTTATTCTTTTGCTAGATACTCTACTAACACTTAGCAACTACACACCTAAACCCTTTCCCCAATTGGAACCCTACCTATCCAAGTTCACCAAATCCAACCCTCTTCTAAAACCACAGCCCACAGCAACCCTTACAACCCTTCCCAAACCTCATGACCAGATTTACCTAACCCACATAGAATTCAAACATTTTGAATATGATAATAACCTAGCCCAAAGCTAAAACTTTCCCCTTCCATACCCTAAACTCAAAGACCATTTTGTGATGCCCCGGGATTATGAGGTAAGAAATTTTTTTCCCTAAATAAGTATTTGGGGTAATTATGCACATGAGTTAATTAAATTTATGAAGGGACTTATTTATGCAATTTAATGTATCTATGAGAGGGATGACTAAATGATATATTGATCATATTTACTTTGAAAGGATCATTGCAAAAACGACTGCACATGTATGGCATGAAAATGTACTACTGGAGCACCAAATGGGAGACATGATAAAACACTCCATCACCTCCCTTTTCCCCCATTTGACCCTCTCTCTCTCCCATGTTCAACCCCATTGCAGCAGTCCCATTCACGCCCTCTTTTACACTTGATTTCTTGTTGAAAAAAAATTCCATGACTGCATACAAGCTTCCCCCACACATCAAGTGCTAAAACCCATTTGTTTGGATGGTAGAAAAGAGGGAGGAAAAATCTGATTTTCATCAAAGAATACCTCTCACTACAAATCATGGAAGGAACTTGAGGATTTTGGTTGGACTTTCATTTTTGTGGTGAAAGCAACACGAGAAATATATGGTAAGTGCTCTCCCCAAACTGATTTCTAATTTCTGTTTTAGTTGGGTGTTGTTGTGTAATTTGTGGGGTCTACTTTGTGGATTTAGGATGATTTATTTTTAGATATTCATATGGGAATGACTATAATGTTCAATTACAAAGATAATATGATGTTTAAACATAATAAATCTTGTGCATATGGCTATCCACGAAATGGGCAGCAACATTTATGCAAGTTGAATAGAGTATTTCATGAGTAATAAAGTTGGGTAAAATTTTGATTGATCTGGGGAATAATGAGTTCGTTAGCAAGACTATTTTGATGTTAATCTTGTTAAACATTGATTGTATGTTGCTAGAAATGCATCAAACTTGCTGCACTTTGCTGGGAATTGACTATTTAAGTGATGCATATCATTGATGAAATCATTCTATTAGAAGCAAAGTGTGCTTGAATGATTCCATTGTAGCCCCTAATTGGCCATTAATTAGGCATTAAATTAAGGTATTATATGCACATAATGAATGTTTAAAGAGAGATTAAATTTGGGTAGCAATATGGCAAATATTAGAGTAAAATGTTTGCACTTGAAATACATTTAGAAAAGAACTCCTTAATCGGGCAACTATATGATCAGATTATGGTAACTAAGAATGATGTTTATTTGACTTGAAATAGTAAATGAAATGGGAGAGAGAATATTTAGGTTTGTTCCCTTGAAATCATACTAACTTCCATGTTGAAAGGGATGATAAATTACAATAGAACAAGTGTTAGGAATGTGAAATTGAGTAATTATTAGTAAATTGTATAGTTTTGATGACAAAAAAAACTTAATTAAGTTGAGTACTAATGAAAGTTTGTCAAGATCCTAGAATGTACAAACAAATTAAGAAATGATCTTGCAAATAATCTTCTCAACATAAGTTAATAAGCCTAAAAGCATTCGGAACGTTCTCATCATGACAAATCATTTCAGACAAACTTCACATGTTTGTGTCACATCTTCGAATGTTGAAATAAGAAGTCCAGAAGATATTAAAGCCTTCTAGTAGTTGAAGAAATTTTCCAAGGCACAGTTTTGTTTGAAATATTGAACAGTCCTAAATATTTATTTTGGGCCCAATCTATTCCTAATCTTAGAATGTAAGAGCACGTCAATCTGCCTAAAACATATCTCAGATGATGCAGAGACAAAGGCCAACTTTGGAAATTGATTAAGCCATTCCCATATCCATTGTTGAAGTTTGGATGTTGTCGTAACACTTTGGGTAAATGAGAAAAAATAGAAATATTTTAGAAAATCACCTTCCCAAATTGAAGATGAAGCTACTTCATCAGTCTCTCCAACTTTATCCAAAATTTTAACTCTAGAAAATGTAAAGCAATCAACTCTATCTGAAATCTTAACTTGGGACTATCCTAAGCAAGCAACTCTGTCTGGAATGAAGAGTGATCTTGAAGAGCAAATACTGAAGGGAGAACTTTTGTCTGAAATCATAACTTGAGACAGAACAAGACCATCTGAAACAACAAACAATAATCATGGAAGAAGTCCAGTTAGTCTAAAACCATTTGCTTCATTCGTTCCCAATCTTCTAGCTGCCATTTCTAGCAAGAATGCCATTGTAAGTTATTATAGCTATTTCACCCAACCAAAAATGATGCATTCCATTGAGAAAAGCTTTAAACGTTCTTCTACATTCAATGAAGCTCACCTAAATCCAATGGTTGGAATTTAAAGCTGAGTATAAGAAGAAGAAAGTAGAGACATGAAAGAGAACGTAACTATTAGATTTCATGGAACTTAAACCTTCATTCCTTCACTTATAAAAAGAGTAACTCAAAGCCTTTGTGCTGCAATCTTTTGCAACATTCTTTAAGGTTCTCAACAACTCCTACGAAGAAAATTCATTTCTATATTCAAAGTTTCTAAAAACTTTCCCTTGTACATTTAGTGAATACTCTACAAGGTGTATTTATATTTTGTCTTTATCTTTGCAATTACCTTGAGTTGGTATTGGAGGCTCTCAAGAAGACCATTTGTAACTATTGGAGTGTGTCTTGTAGTTAGTCTGGTAGTGTAGTATTTATGACCCCTAGAATTGGAATCTAGAAGAGTGTAGTGGCACTAGATTGTTAAGTCCCCTTGATCTGAAATCAAGAAGAGTGCTGAATGCACTAGTTGGATTTTTGCTATAAGAGATAGTAGAATCTAAGAAACTAGAGGAGAGTATTCTTGGAAGAATAGAGTAGATTATTTAACTCAAATCATTATAAAAATCTCTGTCCAACTATTTGCTTGCATTATCTCCTATTGGATTGCTTAAGGGACGTTAATCCTTTAAGGGGTCAAAGTAAAATTTCTAATAACCCAATTCACCCCCCTCTTGGGTATTGTTCCTAACCTATGGGACCAACAAATGGTATAAGAGCAAGATACATAAGTACTTGTAGAGATCCATATGGCAAATCCTTCATCCTCTGCTAATATCTTTGTTGAGGGGCAATCTTCTACTTGACCGCCTCTATTCAATGGAACCAACTCCGCTTAATGGAAGTTAAGGATGAAACAATTTGTCATGGCCAATGATATGAAGTCTTGGAAGGCCATAGCTATAGGAATGATGCTTACTACAAATGAAATTGATGCTTGGACCAAAGAGCAGACACTGATGTTCAAAATAATGCAAAAATTATGAACTTGTTATTTTATGGTCTACCTTTTACCAAGTTTGACAGAGTATCATCTTACACCACTACCAAAGTTATTTGAAATAAGTTGGTGTTGATTTTTGAAGGTTCTTCTAAAGTCAAAGGGACTAGGAGGAACATGCTCATAGGAGAGCTAGAGAACTTTAGAATGAGAGAGGGTTAGAGTATATCAGAAATGTATGCTTATCTTTCTAAGATTACTTTAAATATTTGGAAAAAGAAGTTTCTAATTCTGAATAGGTAATGAAGATCTTAAGAGCACTACCTAAGTCCTTGAACCAAAAGATATAGTTATAGAAGAGGCAAAGGATTTAAATGAACTCAAGATCGATGACCTTATCAGATCTCTAATGTCTTGTGAGATGATCAAGAGTAAAAGGGAGAAAACAATGGCTCATAAAGCAATAAAACAAAGCAACAGTGAATCAAATTCTCAAATAGAAGATGAAGTGTCCATATTAGCCAGAAATTTTAGAAAACTTATAAGAAGCAACAAAGGCAACAACTTCAAAAAATAGCCTAAATAAGGAGAGAAAAGAAGAATTGAAAGAAAAATAAATTTGCCTATGTGCTACAAGTGTAGAGGAGTTGGACACATGATTATAATGTGTCCTAATGAAGAAAGAGTGGATTTAGGCAAGAAAGAAGAAAGAAAGGAAAAGAATAGAAAAGAAAAATACTTCAAGATGCCAACAAGAAATCAATTCAGAGGAATGTATGTGAATAATGAAGACTCCTTAGGCACTGCTCAAGCAAAAGAGATGATAAAGAAGTGGACAACTTGGCAAGAATCTACTACATGGCTCATGTAGAGAATGAATCCACAAGTCAGCTCTCTACCAAAGATCAATACACAAATGAATTAGAGACTGAGCTAGATTCTTACTATTCTTATTCTTTTGATTCTTCAAGCTCTACCAATGGATGTAATAAATGTAATGATTTTGATGAATTGTAGCAATCATATAACTATCTCTTCAATGAGTTTAAAATTCTTGGATAAAAATTCACTTAGAAGAAAAGACATTTTGATGCCACTATCAAATTAAATGCAATTCTAGTTGAAAGAAATCTATCTCTACAAAAAGAAGTAGGAAATCTAAAAAAGAAGATAGAAATATTAAATAATATGTTGAATAAATTCTCCAAACCAGGAGAATCAATCACCAAGTTCTTGCACATGATTGGACAAAACTGTAAAAGAGGGCTTGGATGTGAACAATTAGGTGGTAAAGAACCACAAGAAAATAGAAAATTTAGTAGATGGTCCAAGGGTATGAACCTCATCAAAAAAAGAAGAAATTGTCCCAACATTAGAAGGTTCATTGAGCATTATTAGGTCAAAAGACCAGTGACATACAATGCACCAAGTAGAGTTTCCAACACATGTCATTTCTACAATAGAGAAGGACACAAAGTATATGATTTTCGTGAAAGGAAGATGTTAGAAAAAGGTGCTAGATTAATGTGGAGACCCAAGAACCACGCACAATCTTCTCATACACAGATTCACTAACACAACTGGACCCACTACTTGGGAACCAAAGAGGTAAAAAAAAATTCTTCATGAATGCAAATGAGTCTTAAGGCTACCTCGAGAAAGTTCTAGTTCATGGATAGTGGATGCTTAAGACACATGACTAGGAATAAGAACCTTTTCAAGGAGTTGAAGCCAATAAATAGAGAGATAGTTGCATTCAACAATAGTGACAAAGGCTTCATTAAGGGTATAGGTAAAATTTTTGGTTTGTTCAACGCATGTAAAAAGGATGTATTATATATAGATGGACTTAAGCACAACTTTCTAAGCATTAGCCAATTATGTGACAGAGGTCACAAAGTTGTGTTTGAATTATCTACATGTAATGTATTCGATGTAGATGATAGTCTATTGTTCAGTGGAAAACAACAAGGAAATTTATATCTAGTTCAGAGATGAAATCATAGGAAAATGCCTAATTATTGTTAATGATGACCCATGGTAATGGCATAAGAGAATGAGACACATCAATATGTCCAATATCAAATATTTACAGAAGAAAAATCTTGTAAATAGTTTGCTCAAGCTAAAATATGACAAGAAATAGATCTGTCAGGCTTGTCAGATGTCAAAACAGACCAAAGTGTCATTTTCTCCAAAGAATGAAGTGTCCAAATCTAGACCACTAGAGTTATTACACATGAATCTATTTGGACCATCAAATATTATTACCCTTGGAGGAAAAAATATATGTATGTCCTCGTAGATGACTATTCTAGGTTCACATGTGTAATCTTATTAGCTAGCAAAGATGAAACATTTTCTATGTATTTTACTTTTTCAAAGCTCGTACAAAATGGGAGGCAAATGTCAATTGTTTCTATTCAAAGTGACCATGATGGTGAATTCAAAAACAAAAGATTTTTTGACTAGAGAAAAAAGGAATTCATCATAGCTTCTCATCTCTAAAATTCAACAAAATGGAGTTGTGGAAAGAAAGAATAGGACAATTCAAGAAATGTCAAGAACCATGTTGAATGAGAGTAAATTGCCCAAAAATTTCTAGGGAGAAGCAATTAGTATAGCTTGCTATGTGTTAAACTGAGTTACCATTAGAGCAATCTTGAAGAAAACTCCTTATGAGCTTCAGAAAGGAAGAAAATTGAATATCTCTTATTTTCATTCCTTTGGTTGCCTATGTTATGTATTGAATAATGGGAATGATAACCTTCGAAAGTTTAATCCAAAAAGTGATGAGGCTATCTTCCTTGGTTACTCTTCTAATAGTAGAGCATTTAGAGTTTTCAATAAGAAAACATAAATTTTAGAAGAGTTAGTGCATGTTAAGTTTGATGAAACTAGTTTAACCCTGAGATAGGAGTCTGATAGTGATACAGATGAGGTCATAAAGATACTAGAGAAGCTACAATTACGAAATCAAGGGGGATAAGGCACTTTAAGGCATGAACATAAGTAAGATAAAGATAGTGAAGAGGAGGTAAGTGTGGGTAATATTCCCTATTAACCACCTACTGACTTGAAGTTCATTAGTGCCCATCCTAGAGGTCAAGTCATAGGTGATATCTATGATGGGATTAGGATAAGAAAATCCGTGTAAAACATTTGTGGTCATTATGTTTTCATTTCCAACACAGAGCACACTTGATTGATCAAGCTCTAAATGATGAAAACTGGATCATTGCAATGCAAGAAGAGCTAAATCAGTTTGAAAGGAACAAAGTCTAAAAACTAGTTCCAAGGCATGAAAATACTGACGTAATTGGAACAAAGTGAGTGTTTAGAAACAAACTAGATGAAAGTAGACTTGTTGTAATAAATAAAGAAAGGATGGTTGCTAAGGTGTATTCCCAAGAAGAGTGAATTGATTTTGAAGAATCCTATTCCCCATTAGCAAGGTTAGAAGCCATTAGGATGTTACTTGCATTTGCATCCTACAAGAATTTTATATTATTCCAAATGGATGTAAAGAATGTATTCCTAAATGGATATCTAAATGAAGAGGTATATGTATAACAACCTCCTGGTTTTGAATATGATGATTAACATGACCATGTTTACTAACTCACTAATGCACTTTATGGACTAAGGTAAGCTCTAAGTGCTTCGTATGAAAGGTTGAGTAAATTTTTTAGTGATCATAAATTCAAGAGAGGAAAAGTTGATACTACATTGTTCATAAAAAAAATATTGGCATGGATATCTTTATAGTTTAGGTTTATGTAGATAATATTATATTGGATACTACTCATGAAACTCTATGTCAAGATTTTGCAAGAATAATGCAGGATGAATTTGAAATGAGCATGATGGCCAAACTAAATTACTTACTTGGATTACAAATTAACCAAAAAGATTATAGAAATTATATCTATCAATCCAAGTATATAAGAGACTTGCTCAACAAATTCAAGATGTAAGAAGTAAAGGCTGCCAACACTCCAATGAGCACATCAATACGGCTGGACAAGGATGAGAAGGGTAAACCTATAGATCAAAAATTATATCGTAGTAGGATTAGTTCACTTCAATACTTGATTACATCTAGACTTGATATTTGTAAGGCCCTAAAAAATTTCAAAAATGCAAAATTTTGTTATTGTAAAGTTTTGGTAATTTTTGCTAGATTGATAGAATGTATAATTAAAATTTTGAGAAACTTATTATGAAAAAGTTATAAAATTGAATGGATTATTAATATAAATATGAGGATGAGGTTTGTAGTATACTAAAGTGTATTAAATAAATCATTTAAGTGAAAAAGAAAATGAATTTAAATCGGTGGAATGCCAAATGTGTAAATACT
>JAYJMB010006754.1:0-53618 GCA_036873735.1 Pouteria campechiana | reverse complement strand
AGTATATTTAGGAATCAAATAGGTGCAAAAGATGAAGTATTAGGAGAATAAAATATGACATTTTGCATTCTCATCATCATTGATAAGAGATATTATTAATAAAATATATATAAGACATATGCTCCCATTTCAGCTCCTATATCCTTCTATATCCCCAATGTTGAAGGTGTTTATTTTTTTCATGAATTGGGTGTATCAGAGAAAAATAATATACCATTTTGATCCACTGCATCTCAATGCATTAGTCACGTGGTTATTATATATATATATATATATACAAATACAACTACAATGATATATCTTCGTGTGCCTTAAATTATTACTATTTTTTTAGTTGTTACAACATTAAAATTATGCGGACTACTTTGAGAGGCAGTGAGTATGGCGCTGCAACACTATAATCTAGCGCTGCGGTGCCAAACAGATGAGCGTTGGGAGGCAGTGAAATGGCGCAACAATGCTCAAATAGAGTGCCGCGACACCAGATAAGGGCAACAGGCAACATTGGGAGGCAGTGAGTTGGGCGCCACAGTGCCAAGAATGAGCGCCGCAGCACTAGTGCATCTCAGCCCTTGACCGCACGACTAGCCCACTTCTTCAGATGGACATTGCTTTCCCTCTCTCTCCACCAAGCATTCTTTTAGGCAAACATATCTCTCCACCCATCTCTCCACCCCACACCTTGTCCCGCATATAAGATTCACTTTCCCAAGTCCATCGCCATCCATCTTTCATATCACCATAAGCTCCATTAGCTTCAATTTAAGTTTGTCTCCCATTGTGTTCAAGGTTGGGTGATGGAAAGATCATGATTTTAGGTGTGCAAGTAATCTTCTTTAACTTCAATAGTTAAATGTGGAACAAAATGAGTTTGTTAGTTGAATGCTAGTGGATTGGAAGACAAATTCTCATAATTGGAGGGAGACAAAGAGTAGACATGAACTATTCCTGCAAATGCCTGAAGGAAAAGACTGCTTTGACTGGGGAGTGTTTGTTGAAAACCCTAAGAGAAGCGGAGTTCTAATTGAGGAGTTTTGAGTTGATTCTCAAGCGAATGTCGGTTCCATCCCATGGAGTGTAGTTGCCATTATGCCTAATCTGTGGGTATTGACATTATGTTCAACGTCATTTTGCATCATTGATAAGGTGTTCAAGAGGTTACTTCCATTTCTGCATTGTCATGATGCCTACCAGACCCACAATTGTGAGTATGTTGGGTAAAAATTAATTGATCAAACTCAGGGGGGGTCTATGGACCATTAAATGAACGCTGAAGAGCAACTTAGAGACATATATTTGACGCACAAATGTATTTGAGTGACTATAATGCACACATGAAGAGGATTATTAGCTTACTGGATGGGTTCATAAGTTTTGTTCTGAGTATGCATACCATGCATGAACTGTAGGATGGACTTACAAAAACCATTGTAGAAATTATGAGCCATGTCCCATGAATGTAGAGAGTTTCAGCTTGATTGTAGGCTATTCCGTGATGTGGTCCACTGAGTTTTGGATCAACATATTCTTAGGAGGTAAAGGGAGAAAGAGAGGTGGCTTACAAGATATATAGTTTTGATTATGGGGCTTCCGGCCCACATAATTTCAATGTCACATTTGGCGTTGACAACCAGTGGGTTAATGGGAACCAAGCTGAAGTAGGTGATGATAGATGGCATGAAATTAGGAGATCATTCAGAATAGAGAAGCAGCCAACAAAAGTTATGGCCTGTATTCAAAGTCCTTCAGGAGTTAATTTGATGGTTGCTGGCTTCATATATTTCTAGTTCATAGGAAAGCAAGATTCAAACATCCAAAGAGACAAAACAGATAAGGTGCAAAAACATGATGTGATCCTAAAATTTTCAGGATCTAATTTTGCTAATCTGTTTGGCTCACTTGTCAAAGTGCAACAAACATTGAACAATTTCCCCATTGGTTCATGTGTGATGAGGACAAACATAGGCAATAAAGACTTTTTTGATATCTTGGTGAAGAATTTCATCTGAGTTGTGTTTGGAAATTGCTGAATATGGATAGCTTTGCAATGGAATTGGGTAGCCCTTAGAGTGACTTCAAAGCTGCTAGAGTTTTTGCAGCTTTAGAGCTATTTTGGTTGCTCACAAGCTGCTGAACTTTGGGCAACTTTGAAACTACACAAGGTGCTGAACCTTGGATAGCTTTAGAGATATTTTGGTTGCTCAGAAGTTGTTAAACTTTTGATCACTTTGGAGCTGTTTTTGATAGCTTTGAAACTATTCAAACACTACTGAACTTTGGACAGCTTTAGAGCTATTTTGGTGGCTCACAAGCTGCTGAACTTTTGAACTTTGGAGCTAAGTTTGACACTGTGCTTGTTTCTTTAATGGACTATAAAGAATTTGATATTGTTGCTTTTGCTTGCATATGCGACCTCTGAATCAGATGGGAAGATGTTGTAAAGAATCTTTATCTAGGGGTTTGCACATGCAGCCTCTGAATCAGATTGGAAGATGTTGTAAAGCATCTTTATCTAGGGGTTTGCACATGTCTGTTGGATGATTTCTGCTTGAAACATTGTTTTCAAGAAATAATTGCAAATCATATGGTAAAAAAGGCAATTGTGCTGCAATCCTTTCTTCTTATGTGGTTTATGGTGATTTGTTATGCTTGGTTCATTGTTGGTAGGTTGAGGCTAAATTGTAGGGACGACAACATCTAACTCTTCAACTTTTCAACTTCGTGAAAATGACTTGTTCTTTAATGCCACAACTAGGTTACACGATGTATAAACATCAGGTTGATTCTATAATGTAAATGATGGCAAGACTCCATGCTCATGATTTCCATTTTGCTTGGATGTTTGGCAGATGGAAGTTCCTATTTGAGGCAATTATAATATTGTAGATCTTACAGCCATTAAACAATTGTGGAAAAACAACTGTTGAACAAAATTCAGTGGTACAGAATTTTAAGGAATTTAAAAAGGGTTGGGTTGCTTAGCACAGTCTCGGAAAAAAAATTATGTTAATTCATCATTATAGTCAGCACAGACGCATGGTTGCCTATTGCAATTTGCATCATCCAAGATGCAGTTTCTTTAGATAAAGTAGACGCCACATTCATGTACCTAGCCAGCTCAAAGGATTCTTGCTGCTAGGAGGCTGGCCTGATGATAATTGACCAATGGGCATGGTGCATAGATGGGTTTGGAATCGAATTCAAGACATGGTGAACTGAAAAGGAAGAATTCAATAGTTGGATGGCAAACTTGCTACGTCATGCCTCTACCCTTTAATTTATAGTGGAACTAGAATTCTTCAAAGAACTGAAGAAGCAGGTCCATCTAGAACGATGGGTGGTAATGCTTTTCAAGACCCAGAGTATGCTATTCCCCTCCTCTTTCAGCACATTAGAAATTTTGGGGAACATAAAAAAAGGTAATGAATGAAGTGGTCCATCTAGGATGCTAGGTGGCAATGTTCTCCAAGACCCAGGATATGTTCATCTCCTCTCTCAGCGCATCAGAAATGTGAAAATAAAAAGAAATGAAGTGCCACATCAGAAATTAGATGTATTTTTTAACTGTTTCTTTGCATTGCTATCTATTTGCATGAAGTCTTGCAGGGACATGGTAGAATGTTGGATTCTTCAATTTATATCTTAATAGGTTTTGGCATGGCACTTGAGGATCTTTTCTCATCTTTATTAATTCACATTTTCCATAAGCTTTGATTTTAACCCTTTATGTGATTTTGGGGAGCAGTCAAAGGAAATTATAGATCGTTGATGGAAATCAATACCTGCCTTATAAGATGTTGTGGAAAGAATGTAAGGGGACCTTCAAGATGTCCCATCATTGAAAGGCCGACACCAATATGCTCGAGCATCACACCTATCACACCATAGTGGAATTCAACAGGTTTTTGAAGAGGTCGACGTGGAACCTACAAAAACAAGTCCCATGTAATGCCATAGGTTGCGGCCACCAGACATTATTGGACTACACAGGCTTCTTAGTCAAGTCTCATTAGTTGACCCAGTGTTTGGGCTAGTCTAGGCCTTATATTCATTTACATTTCATAGCCCTGATCCTGTCACCCTTACCTTCATTATGTTGACAACGGGGAATATTGTTTTTTGGGCACTTCATGTCATACAAGGTATGTTAATTTATGGATTGGCTATAGCCCATTGCTCCCCTATGGTGACTGGTAAGCAAGTGAAACAATCAAAATAATTGCCATTTCCAGTCATGCCATATCTGTAGTATCCAAAATCCAAAATACAAATTGCTGGACGTGTTCATCTGGGCTTACATGAGACTAGAAAGTTTTGGGCGTAGGCAGCGCTCGAAAAAAGATGTTTATAGTGGAGTATCCATGCTTCCGCTGTTGAGATGTGCAACATGTTCAATCTAGCCCAAAAAGTATTACTGGGATGGGCAACATGTTCAACCTGGCTCAAAAAGCGTTACCATGTACCACAGGTTTTTGATAACCTACCCATGACGGCCTCCACGTTCGTGCTATCACATTTTCCCCTCCAATGGTTGAATCCTCTTTCGATCTTCTTCCTGCCTATCCCATAACACATCCAGAAGTTCCCCCTACATTCTAATAGTATTTTTCAAGGCGCTCCGCTGCTTTGTAGATGACGGGCCTGCCCCTCCTTTCCCTGCCCGCGCGGACAAACCCAGGTGAACATTGGTAGACTCAGTCGGTGCTTCTTGAGGCCGAGTCAGCGGCACATAGGTTGACAGGTTAATTATCTTCACATCAGTTCGTGTATCCTGAGGTTTTTGTGGACTTAAATGGTCTTGTATGTATCTTTAAGCTGCTAAAGATTGGTATGGAACTATGGATGTTTGTATCTGTAACCCTATCAACTTAGTTGATGTGAACTCCTCCAGTAATGCTTATCTCACTGTAGATTTAGGGAATCATGGCAGCTCTTGCTTTTGCTAATGGATTTAATGGATCATGTTATATCTTATGCTTGCCTTATGTATCTCTAGGAACAATCATGCTGTTATTGATAGGTAATTGCTGCCTTGGGTGCCTTTGCATACTTCATGGACAAAGATGGGAAGTTCAGGAACTCGTTCACTGAAGGCTGGGACCATATATTGTCCAAGCATCCCATACCTTTCTACTACTGTATAGAAATATCTGATCTTATTTTCCTTTTTTTTCTTATCCAAACATCTTCAGCTTGTTTTGTTTGTTTGATCATCCCATTGTCATGCTAAAGGACCAGGTGACAACTGCATCCATTTATACTTTTGTGTAAGTTTGAGTATGTTTTTTGGGTGAACACCTGATGTCCTGTTAGGTGTGTAAATTTTTTTATGGATACCAAATATGGGATCAAACAATTTCTCAATAATTAAATGAAAAAGATCAATGATTATTAGACCTAAATGAGGGCATGTTTTATATACATCCTCCAATATTGATAAACCATGTGTTTTCCACTTTGGAATTGAGGCTTTTAATTTGTAGATGTTTAGTTTTCCAATTTCTAAAGTAGAAAATTGAAAGTGTTTGCCTCTTGAGAAAGAGGGATAATGAGCATCTTCAGAAAATACTTTCTGGGGAATTTTCACTTCTTTCTTTGTTAAGTGCAAGACAATGAGTCTGTTTTTAAATGGATATTGCTTGACAACTCCCATACTTCGAAACAAGCAAGAAGATTTTTTATCTGAAATCCAATGTATGCATGAGTTGGTTGGCACACCAATGTGCTATATATGCATTCCTTAGTGAATGATGCATACCATAATTGTAGGAAGTCATTGGAAAGCTTGCAAGTTGGAGTTCCAAATTTTATTTTGTATTTAGCTTTATTTTTAAAATGATGATTGAACCCGTTATGTACTTGCATCTTATGAATTATGTACGGGTGTTAGCCTTCTTGGTACTGATTGGATTTTTTGGTCTGATACTGCATTGCTATCACTCAACAACAATGACCCATGTGCAGCTGGTTGCCGCAACTGTTGTCATGGATGGGGAATCTTGGACTGCTTCCCAACCTCCATGATGGAAGCATGTTTTGCTCTGCTTGTTGTCTTTGTCATAATTTTTGCCATGCTAGGCATCGTTTATGGGTTTCTTGC
Source organism: Pouteria campechiana (assembly GCA_036873735.1). Taxonomy (NCBI): domain Eukaryota; kingdom Viridiplantae; phylum Streptophyta; class Magnoliopsida; order Ericales; family Sapotaceae; genus Pouteria; species Pouteria campechiana. Next base: position 47,518 of record JAYJMB010006754.1, on the reverse strand, counting down.
TGCAACTATGGCAATACAGAGGATCTGGCAAAGACACTACCACATCCTGACCAAGAAGGAGCTCAAAAAGGCATTTGTCCTTATTTTAAATTCTTTTTCTTAAGAATCAAAAATAACAATTGCAATCCTCCAATTGTAAATATAACAAATATGGAACATTGGTGGGACAGGTAGGTTATTGCATCATTCAGGTTTGGTTGCTATTGTTGAGATGGATAGGCTATTTCATCATTCAGGTTTGGTTGCTATTGGTGAGATGGGTAGGTTACTTCATCATTCAAGGTTGGTTGCTTTTAGGATGGCTGCATAGTGCAAAGGTCCACCAAATTCATCCATGACATGGCATCAATGCATGCATAAAACTGTGGAGCATCCAAGTTGTGGGTGAACTATGGATGGAGCATTCCCCAAAAGAATATTCTGATTGCACAGTGTTTACTATAAGGCTTTGCCCCTTAGATTGGGGCAACCAATAATCTTCTAACCTGTTCACTCAACAGTGTTGGTAGCACACTTATGACCATTTGGTTAATGTGAATCTGGGCTATGCTCCTGTGATTGCATAGATCATAATACTTGGAAAATATTAGCAGATGCTACAGGTCACTGAAGCTGGATCAGCAAACATCTAAGAATGCTCAATTTGCTGTGCATTGGCATGCTCCACCATTTAACAAGATCATCACGGTTGATACTCAAATTTTCCCAAATTGGCATGCTTGCATACATCGCCTAGATAAAGAGGCTTTGCTTGTCTTCTAACTATAACTAGGGGATTAATCTATCTTCTGCATTTCTGAAACCTGGCTTGTTTTTCATTTGGTTGATTGTAGTTATTTGTATTTTATTGAATGTGCTACTCACCATGCAGGAATACGTGGTGGAGGATCTAAGAGGATGTTATACACCCCCAAAGCTAGATGCTGAACATGAAGCGTGTCTGAGAATGCTTAAGCTTCTTTAGAGTTAATAATTTGCTCTTTGCTGGTAGTATTGCAGCTTAAAGATTGCTAGTAAAAGAAAATGGATTTTATAAAGAACGAAGTGCTATTTCTTTAGCACATTATAAATCACCTATGCTGTAGCACATGTTAGTTGAGAGCATGATGATTGATCAAGATGGCTTGCACACACAAAATCTATTTCAGCCAAACTAATGGCATAGACTCTGATGAGGGCACTTTCATGGACACCCATGAAGGTAGAACTAAGTAGAGCAATGGCCCATGGGGCTGTTTTGGCACGGAATTCAGGTCAGCTTGCCATGTATGTATTTTGCCATTGGTCATGAATGATACAGGGGTGCAACTGAGGTTTGGTTCAACCAACTCAACCTAGTTTTGCTAGTGTCAGGGTTGGGTAAAGAAAAACTTGGGTTAAATATACACAAATTTGGTTGGAAAGATTGGGTATGTTATTCTTAAGCTATTTTCACCACATTATTAATCTGTTTTCAACTCGAGTTGTCAAGTCATTTTCAACCCATAACCCAACATACTTATAATATAACGTTGAGTTAGAGATGAAGTTCTAGAAATTTAGAAATTTCAACTCATTCAGTTCAACTTGCTGTGACAACAGCCTTTGGGCATGCATGCGGTAAAACCTTAGCCATGCAGGTATGCCATCTTTGTTTGCATGTGTCACTCAGGTATGCCATCTTTGTTTGTATGTGTCACTCAAACTGACCATTCACATCAACCTCGCAAAAGACCTCATACACGTTAGTTTATCATTCAAGAGTCTATATTTTCCTTTGAAGCCAAGTTAACATTTCAAAATGTCTGATGAAATGCAAGTTATCAAATAAAACTCGTCAGTGACTTAAGTACAATATTAAAAAACAATTTAACTAGTACAGCGGAATGAGATGAAAAACAACAGATGGAGGCATTTCACTTCCACAACTATCTTAGTGACATGTTCTTCTTTGTCTCCTTTTTTATGACCTTTGCAACTGTCATCTCAAAATCCTCCTGTGTTACATGAGCCCTTCTCTCCCTCAGAGAAAACATTCCAGCCTCTGTGCAAACCGCCTACAAAAAGAAGCAAGATTGCAATCAGCAGACAGTTAACAATTTGGTCATGGTGCATGTGATCTCAAAGGAAAATTTCCTAGAACTATTCATAAAGTACTCAAGACAGAATTAGCAGGCCATTGCAAACCAAAGATTGTAAAATGGCCAAGGGTTGAAATACCCAGTACTTGGATTCGAGGACTCAAGCTTATCTAGTATTAATCATTCAGTTTGACTTTGAAGGGAAGCTAATATCTCATCTCACAACTGCATCCAAATACTAGTTTCCTAAACACCTAGAGGAGCAAATGTTCTGCATCTGCATACCCATAATTCATGACTCCTTGAACAACATTATGCCCATAAGTCTGCTACAACCTAGAAGAAAGGTTAGTAAGAAGCCAATGACAGGCTATAATGGCTTTTTTTAAAACAAATGAATCCTTGTTTACAACAACAACAAAAAACAAAAAAAGACATGTAACAAGTTGATCTCGATCAAACCTTCCTCAACTACATGCAACCTGATACCCTAAAGAATGTGCTACAGATATGAAGATGGCATGCATCAAGCAGGCCCCATTATGAAGACATAATGGTCTGAAACCAGGTCAGTTAGCTTATTAGGGAGAGGGCTAACCACCAAAATGCATACTTGGATGGTTTGAATGGAGTAGAATTGTTTGTTGAAAAACCTGAGCGAAGTGGGTACCATGTGTTTCACCTGATTTTACAAAGTAGAAGAAAAGGAATCTTCTTTAGCTACAGGTCCTCATTACGGAGCTTGGCAATTTACAATAGATGAGCTGGAACAAGCTACCCAACATTCTAGCAAAAGCAATTGGATCAGAGTTGGGAGTTTTGGTCTGGTCTACAAAGAATTGCTTCATGATGGGACTGTTGTGGCAATAAGCCCCGGAAAGAATTTTTTGAAAAGTTAAATTCTTTTTTTCCAATACAGAAAATGTTAAATTGGTTTCTATTAGACTAAATGCTGAATAAAGTCTTAAGGATGAAACAGAACTCTGGTCTATCTCTCCTACTGTCACCTTAGAACATGAATGTTTTGTTTCTTTAGGAATTTACTGATAGTTAATGGTCAAAATCTCATCTTGAATTGGGGCATTGACTAGTTGCCTGGGTGTCCAAACATGATCGCAATAATACCACTTAGAATATGCAATACAAATCTCTGTCAATCACATATCCTCAGTGTCACTACAAGAGTAATCCTACTTCATAGAATTGGAGCTCCTCTTGGGAGGAACTGCTGCATTTGTACACTTTCTTCAGGTAAGTCCCTTCTCGAAAGTTGAAGGGGTGATTATTTTTGCATGTTTTGTATTAGAGTCTCATATATCTTAGTTCATCTAATAGAGTCAAAGCATTTTCACCATAAAACTGTAACGATCAGCAGCTTCATTGATCTAAAATGAAAATGGAAGGCATAAAAGGTTAGAGGAGCTACTCACAATTTATATGGAAGGCAAACAAGCATGCTTACCAATTTTTGGGTAGGAGGTCCAGCTCCATGCCCAGCCTTCCGATTAATCCTGGTTGAACAAGTGCATTCTGAAACATCACTTGATAAGATTTGCTAGCCGCCTTCTTTCTTGAAGGACCAGGTGCATTCTGAAATGGAGTTATACATAGGCATACAGCAAATTTTCATACCAATACCACTTATCCACAAAGAAATACCCATACAGTAACTATTGGCAAGATATTAACAGCTAACATGATAAGATTACTTTTGTCTGAGAAAAAGATTGAAGAGTCTAAAGTTTAACTAATTCAAGTCGACAAACTTTAGCAATAAGCATTAAAAATTAGGAACTAGCTATTTGTTTAGTGGTGAGTATCTAGAAGAAAAAAGCGCTGTGAACTCAACATGATAATGATGTGAACCTTACAAGATGAGTTGATATTTGCAAATCACAAATTCTTCTTGGTGCTTCATACATATTTTGTAAATTTTGATGTTGGAGACTATACTATAATTAAAATGATTTCAGTAAGAGTACCACACTATATTTGCTGTCAAAGAAGATTATTTCAAACCATCTTAGTCAAGCAACAATTCAGGAAAGAAGGAAATTTTGAATTAAACCTTTCAGGACAAATTTTCATGATGAATCACAACGTGATACTCAGGTGCACACTACTTAAATTCTGAACCACCAATAAAGGGAACAGTTTATTTGCAGCTGATCACCCAGAATGGATGCTAGGAAGTACCTCCAGTTTATTACAAACACATGCAATTCAGTTAGATAATTCATTAAACATCTAATTCATTAAAAACTCACTAACACCATCCTTCCAAGATCTCTTGGAGAACCCCTGTTTTCAATAGTTGAATTTCATCTCTACAAAACCTGGTGATTTTATAACATTTTGAAACTAAAAGGTAGAACTTGCCCAAATAATGCTACAGTCCCAAATGCCTTGCAACTTCTACATCACCAAATTCAGGACAGGCAATAGTGAGTAGGATCATTTGAAAACCAATAAACATTCAAAATCCAATAACAGATATATGTGAAAAAAATATTAACATACACAAATCTAGCTACATTATTTAGGTTTCAAGCCAAGAAATCATTTAGCCATTGCCTCCCACCCCCCATCCCAATGAAAGGTCAAGAGTATATTACACTTCCAATCAACATGCATTTTGGATTTATATTTCACAATGGCTTAACATTCACTTTATATTCTGAAAATCAAAATTATCGCTTCTGAATTAACACATGAATAATATCATGATTTCGGGAGCATAATTCAGACAACCCAAGATCCATCAAGACCTTAAATCAGGAGACAGCTCAGACCAACTACTATTTAAAGGTTTCAGCTAGGGAAATCAAAGGCTCCAAAGGTGAATGATGATTCAAATCATAGGTAATGATGAAAAAGATGGGTGGGTACTGAAAGTACATGTCACACTAAGCCTTGAATATTATAATTTAAAGAATATCAATGGTTTACATAATGTGACTAGAATAATTAATAGTAGTTAAGGTAGTATATATGTCATGCATGTCATTTTGCAAGTTCATTTCATTTTGAGAGGTTGACACACTTGAAGAGAAAAATAATGACAAGATGATTACAAAGCCGCCTTGTGGGTCATCACAAATTTGCCTTTTAAAAAGAGGAGGCAGGAGATTGAAAAGCTACCAGAAAGCCAAGAAGACATGTCAGGAAGAAAAACTTCAAATGGTTGCCAAATCTTCCTTTAGACCATGAGAACAAGATTGTTATATGAACAATAACAGAGACCTATTTCTCATGCCAGTCTCACAATTGAGCATCATTACTGAAAATAGATGGCCATGGAATCTAATCCAAACTAACATTGGGCAAAACCCATTTCCATCAATAATAAATGCATGTAGGAAGTTTTTAGTTGTTGGGACAAAATCACTGTCATCAAGAGCTTATTATTTATGAGAGATTTAGATACCTAGTACAACTACAACAGGTTAAACAAGATGAACACATTTTTAAGAATCTACCAAACTAACTGAATGACGATCATTGTTCTAAATGCTACTGGTTGTGGCAATAAGCGTAGGAGGTAGATTTGATGATTACAGGGCTTTCAAATGGCAAATAGAAGATGCCAACAACAATAATTATGAGGCTTAAAAAAGATGGTGTGGCAAATTACAACCATACGTCGTTTGAGCTTCATCCACACAAGGTTCCTTCTCAAAATACAAAGGGTGACTACTATTCAAGTATTTACATATTTACCATCTTACTTAAGGTGCAAAGAATTGGTTGAACTGTACGCCTGCATCAGAGAATGTAATCAAAATCAGAACATAGCAGATTAAAATTGTCAAAATTAAACAAGGTTGAATGACAATGCATTCCATGTATGAATTGGGATAATCCATCTAAAGGAGGCCACCTTTGACATATATTGTTTAAAGTCAAATTCACCTTAAGTGAGAAGATTACCAGGCCTTTGAGGCAACAATTAATCACAAGGCTTGGGTGGCCTTCCAACCATAGGACACACAATGCAAGCCAAGAATAATGGATGGTCTAGATACCTAAATCTCCAAGCCAGATGCATGGACAAATGAGCTCTCGCATGCCTTGATTTGAACATCTCCATCATATTCCTTAGAAGGAAACTGATGCATGGTAATAAAATGTTCTGGCTTACAAGATACTAATTATAAATAACTTCCACGTCCAATGACTGTCCATTCTGCAGGAGCTATAACAAGCTTCCAAGTTCAATGACTGTACAATCTGTAGACATCTGCATCCAAGAGAACCATCATAAGACTATGTAGGTAGGAGGAAAGTCTTGTGATATAAATTGAAGCAGTTCAGATGAAACTAAAGACCACACCATTTTCGGGAATCTTGATGTTGAGTGGAGCACAAACATTTCTCCATGGATTCTTTCTTATGTTCTGGGTCTAGGCAGTAGAGAAAAAAAATGTTAGCGAGGTATTTTTTTATTATAGAAATGACCTATTGATGAATGGAAAAGTTCATATAGTTTTGAAAAGATTAATACTTGTTCCTGACTCCCAAGAGAGTGCAATGAATGACGTGGGAAGTAGCAAAGGCAGGTGCTATGGCAGCTGCTAGCAGCTGCGGGAGTTGCCCAGACAGCAGTTGCCAAAGCTGATCCTGCACCAAGACCGTGTTGGTATGCCTTCATGGGATTCCCAACTAGAGCATATGCTATCTTACCAAGGCCATTGCTGAGACTCTCATAAGCCTGCTCAAGTAAAAGAAAAATTACAATGCATAAGCACAACTATATATGGGTTGTGAACATAATATACATGAATGGGGGACAACAGGACTGTAACAAATAACATTGGGGTGTAGTCATGGTACCCATATTGGCATTCCAATGGAGAAGATCTCAACATGCTAGGGAGACTAAAAGTTTAGTCCTGGTCTTTGGCATGTATATACTTTGTAGTGTTGGGAGACATTTAGGACCCACGAGTATTATTGGCTAAAATCAAAATGGTCAGATAACACCAAATGTGTGAAAATTATCATATAGCTAAAAAATTCAGCATGAGGGAAAAAGCATAATGACTTGAGGACACATTAATTGCTTTAACATCCTTATTCCAACTTCCAGACTAGTAGACATTTATAAGTACCACAAATCAGATGAAAGGATGTTAACCTGTTGGAGTCCTTATTTGGCATCTTTAGGCTGATTAGATCTTACATGTGTTTGGTCTGCTTCTCCTAGATGATGATGCGGATGGTGGCATAGCAGATAGAATATATTCGGTCTGAAGTAGGATGTCATGAGCTCTAGTTGCTAATTGTATCCCCAAATCAATAGCTTCAAGTGAAATGCTTCTTAAAAATGCAATTGTACCAGATGGGGGAAAAAGAAAGGAAAAGAATTGCCTAGTCAGGTATAATTCACCTGCTGAAATCTACAACAAGAGATAAAACCAGCATAACTATAATATGATAATAAGATAACCAAACAATAACCAATGAAAAATAGTTTTTTGGAAGGACAAATAAATTCATTTAACTAATGAAGATGGTTATGAAGGATGGAGGGATGAATAAAAACTTATCCTTAAATATGGAAATGTTTAAAGAAAGAGTTGGCCAAATTTTTCTACCTCTTTGCATCCCCTTCAGCAGCCTATGATCTTGCTTGTAGCTCTTGATTGGCAAGGAAACAAGTTTAGCTGCACCAAAACTGACTGTAAACAATGACCAAATTGGAGCAAGCCCTTTCGATAACTTCTGAACCTACAAACATGAAATGTGGTGCATTCATGTGCATGCACAACACAATCTATAAGAAGAAGAAATGGACATTCTATAATTTCCAAGAATAGATAAAAATTGCGTGCAAACCTGATTGTGTGAAATATCTTCCAACCACTCTCCTATTATTATTATTTCATAGACACCACCCCAGCCATATACACCAACTGCATGTACATGTTTGAGCTGTAACTCAATTCCCTACATTGAAATTAGATGAAACAGCAGAATATTTCACTCAAACAGTTAATTGGTTACAAATTTAGAAATTGCTAACTAAATCAAGTAAGAAATTCAGACTATCTTGATCACCATAGAACCATCCACATTTAAGGTCAATGGACCATGAGGCAGAAAACACATCCAAGCCCCTAGTTGCAATAATCTGCTACCTCCAATTAGATTGGTAGGATTTGTAGGAAAGCAGATATCATCTTTGGGCCTCTGAGGAGCTTCAGTCAGGTTGATCCAACATTCATGCCAAGTTCACATGTGAACAAAGTTTGCCAATGCATCCTTCTATTACAGCTCGTAGTGTTCTCGATCTCATGATTATCCATTATAGCAACCAAGCTATGCCAGGCCCTATTCCTTCATGCACCACAAGCACATGAAGCACACCAAATTAAATATTCAAACTCTATAAACCTCCCAAACAAACCATCCCACTGACTCCCATAGACATCACTTTCATGTTAATAGATTGGTACTATTGTTATGAACATTCAAGTACACTAGAGAGCCAAACAAGTGGATGTGACAATCTAGCTATTTATGGGCATCTTTTCTTCATGAACAACACCACCCACTTTAATTCGTCTTTTGTACTATGAAATTAGAGGACAAGTATAAAGATCAACAATTGCAGGAACGATCCATGTTATTTAAGTAACATAATCACCTTCTATTTTCTCTAAGTGTTAACAGAGTATCTAAAAGTTTATGCACCACCTGATGTTCCGATGATTTCTAACTGTTTATAAGTAAATTCTCTTAACTTTTCAACTATTATTCATGGAGTAAAACCAAGTGGTATAACTATATAGTACCATAGATCTGGTCAAGAAGATGATAACAAAGGATCTAATAAAATGAACTACTTCAGCACGAGTTCTTTGTCTGTAGTTTCAAGTATTCACTGAAATCTCCAATAATGCTTACCTGAAGCACCATGAAAACTAAGGTTAGAAAATTGAACGCAAGAAAAGAAGAAAAAGTGGGCATAGGCTCACAAGTGATGATTGATCCAAATTCACCATCTACAAAATAACTAATAGAGCATGAGCCGCAGAATCACCAGCTAAAACTAGAAAAAGAAATTTGTCAGATAATATACTTCATAAAACAAATTCATTTTCCACTTTAGACTTGAAAGCCATAATGTTGACACACCTCCATATTATCGTCAAAAAATTGATCCATAACTGCATCTCTTACTAATTGGAGAGATAATTTCTTTAATGAATGTGGTGTGGGCTTAACAAAGCGTTCATCTCCTTTCAACATTGCTAACATTAGCTTGTGAGAAGTTGAGCATTCTAAGTTCTTGGGAACAGAAAGATAATGTGATGTATAAACATACACTACCCTATCAAATGCATTTTCAAGCCATACACTATGTTGCAGAATAGGAATTACTACAAGAGTTAGACGAACAAAAAGAATAACATGCATTAGAATATGATTTGTATTTTCACAAATAAAAAATAGAATAAGTAAGCTTTAATACCATAGTCAATGACAATTCTTATCATTGTAATAGCCAATAAAACGTCACCACTAGCAAACTATCAAACTAATATGACAATACTGATGTCAATAAGAACTAACAACATTGTAATAAAAAATAGAATGTCACCTCTAATAAAGTGTTGGACTTTTAATTTGTATTTTCAAGAATAAGATAGAATAAATAAGCTTTAATACCACTGTAAAGAATTGAAAAACTCATATATAGATAAGCTTCAATAATAGCATCAAACAGCAATCAACAACATCATAATAACCAATAAAATGTTGCCTCTAGCAAACTAATTAACTAATATCATAGAAAGACAGATGCAACAAACAAACAAAGAGATAAAGAAATGCATAGGCCTTTTTAGGTTAGCCCAATGGCCAATATCCATTGTTTAAAAGAATAGAAATCAAGGATTCTAGTTCCTCATTCATATATTTTTAAATGCAATTATGAGTTAGAGCAGAAAACACTGTATCGCAAGTCCATTTAGGAAAACTGATGAAGAAATTACATTATGCTGTCAATAGTCGCATTCTTTCCATTTGAAAAAATACATCACTATATCACCATCATCAGGTTAATAACACCTTCTCCTCGGTCACCACTAAAGAAAAATGTTGACATAGGCCCACTAGGAATTTAGAAGTGCTAGCTTCAACCTGATCCTAAAAAGATCATTGCCAGAATACTTGTAAATAACAATATTCCTAAGATAGAACCCACAAATATCCATAACCAACACGCATCACTACCAACTGTATTACATCACCAATCCTAGCAATCCACCAAAATTTCATAACAAAGTACCACATTTACACACAAAACCAGTTACATAAGTGCATTGTTCCACTAATTAATCAACAAGTAACAATCAGTGCAAAAACAAAAGAGAAAAAAGAAAAAAGAAAAAAAAACTCACAATAGAGGTAAAATGAGGTGGGCTAAGCGATTGTTGCAACTAACCTGTTGTTAATCAAAGCTCCTTGTCAAAACTAGAAGGTTAACTAAAATGGTGCCAAGAGGAAGAGAACAGGACAAAGGTTAAAGGAGTCTGATGACTGCTTGCCGCCGAAACTAGAGATAGCTCGCCAAAGCTGGAATAGAAGTTGAGAGGGACGCTAAAACAACTGTTTCTCTACTGCAAAGAGGATTTTGCAAAGATAGATGCTAGAATAGGGTGCGGATTTGGCTACTAGCTCGCTCATAAATGGTGAACGAGATCAGAGGTTGGTGTTGGTGGTTGAGGGAGATGAGGGATATAGCAATTCAGGTAGGATACAATGAGGATGAGAGAGGATGATGGCAGGTCGGAGAAGAAGAATCACCTGATTTGAGTGCAAGGGGGGGAACAACGATGAAATTCTAGGGCAAGATTTTCATGCTGGCCAAGAGAAGAAGGCTACGCTTGGTACAATTGCGAGTTCAGGTGTGAGAATGTGCACCCGTAATGGCATGGTATAAAAAAGCCCATGAATGCATGGCATCATCTCAGCCGTATGCGTAAATCTAATGGTATAGATGCCACTTCTATTTTTCCTTATAGTAAAAGCATTTTTACTGGATCAATCCCTTTAGAGAGGATGCATTGGAAAGGTGCATATGAAATTAGTGTTGACGTATGCAACTTAGAAAATAATATTCCGCAAAATACTATACTTTTTAATTAAAAAAAGTAAAAAAGATCAATATAAGCATTGACGAAAACAAGTGAGATTGTTTAAAATAGCTTAGGTTGTGAGGTCAACCATATAAAAACTATAAAAAGGTAATATACTCACTTTCAAATACACTTAAACATAATCCTTGAGTTTATTGCAATAAAAGGGCAAAGCCAATCCATGAGGTTCACGCTAACTGAGTTTTGGGATCGATTCCACATGTATTGTTAGGGAACTCTAACAGATTGATTCCACATGTATTATTAGGGAACTCTAATATAAATACCCAATTATCCAGTTGGCACCTCGCTACATCAGATCTCTACTTTAATGGGATATCTTTTCCAGCTACAACGCAGTCCTATGAGATCAGGACTCGGGATACATATATTTCTGGAATCCTTTTTTAGACAAGAATCTCCGTCCCACTTGTGTACAGGCTACATATGCATCTTGGCTACACACTCACGCTCAACTATAAATACACCTAGTACATACCTCGAGGAGATAAGCTCTTGCTATTATCCCATCATCTCTTAAAGAGTCTTGTTTACTGACTTAAGCGTCGGAGTGTTCACGCTGGGAACACCCTCGGCATCCTCTCACCTTTGTTCTAATCTTATAGGATTCAAGGCGAGATTTTCTCGAGAGCCACATTAGCATTCCGTTTGGGGATGACCCAAACATTGGAGCCGTTTGTGGGAAACATTTTCAGATAAGCCCGAAGATGTCAGATGATATTCAACGCGATACAAATGCTCCCTCACTTCCTGTTGTAATCAACAACATGTCATCCATGTCTAATCATAATGGCGGTACAACGTCACCTGGGGACTTGGTAGGCCAATCTTGTCTAACAAGTCAATAGGCTATGTAGCAGATGATGCAATAATTCATGCAGCAACAAAGCAACCTTACGAGTGGATGCCCCCCACAGCTGTCCTGCCCTCGAGCGGATTCGGTTGAAAACAGATCTGAAAACCACGCAGGAACAGGTCTAGCACCTACCGCTTTGATCCTCAGACCGCAACATGCAAGCTTCCCTAGAGAGCTATCGGCAACCCCTGGGATCGTCCATAGTCTTGGGGGTGGGGGGGGGGAGCAGGTCATTGACCAATCAAGGCAGTCACCATTGTCCTAGAGCCAGCCTAAAGACAAGAAACATACACCTAAGAAAGGGAAGCTTTGTCTCACCCAGAGAAGAAGAAGCTCCCTAACGACCACGCTACAAGATACGAAAGGAGAAATACTTAAATGCACATGAAGAAGCAATATACGAAGCGTTCCCTTTTCGTTCAAGAGATCCTAAAGGAGCAAGTTTCAAAGAGATTCAAAATGCCATCCTCGGAAGCTTAAGATGACACCATGGATCCGAACAATCACTTCACTAAGTACGATGGACAAATGACCCTAGTAGGGGTCTCAGATGACATAAAGTGCCGCACCTTCCCCTCAACACTCAAGGGAGCAGCACTATTGTAGTACCAGACGCTGGCCCAAGAATCTATCAACTCTTTCAATCGTCTAGAGGAGCAATTCCAAAAGTGCTTCATTGGTTAGTGAAGGCAAAGAAGGACAATAGGGTCACAATAAAATAGAGAGAAAATGAGATCGTTCGTGAATCTGTCAACAACTTCAATTACCACTCCCTCGATATAAAGAGACCATCACATAATGTTGCTATGGTAGCACTCCAGGATGGTATCGCAGATACCAACGTGAGGGACTAGCTACGCCTGTGGGCCCCCAAAGACTACTCAGAACTCCTAGAGGCCACAAATCGACACATAGCGGACGAAAGCACAAGGAGGAGATGGAGCCACTCCCCCCAAGCGACAGGACGATCGCTCCCCCCAAGACATCGAGCTGATCGCTCCCCCCAAAACATCGAGCTGACCGCTCCCCCTAAGACGTTGAGCCAACCGCTGTCCCCCATAGTGTCGGGAGAGCAGGAATTACGGGTCTACTAGGGGTAGGTCGTCAAAGGCACTCATGACTCCCTTCAATTGCCCTACAACACATATACTCCATGAAATCCAAAAGCATGGATATCGGATCCACAACCCACCAACCATCAAAAGCAAACACCGCCTTGATGCCAGTAAGTATTACCTGTATCATAAAAATAGCACCACGACACAGAAGAATGTCGCATCTTGAAAGAAGAAATTGAGAAGCTCATAAAAGAAGAAAGGTTACTGCACTGCCTAGCATTTAACCCTCAGAAAGCAATGTGTAGGGGAGAGGGTCAGTTCCAAAATGAAGCAATGGTAAGAAGAGATGACAAAGACACCACGACAGAAGCCAATAAACCTACAACGGGAATCATCAACATCATAACTGGCAGTCCTGCAGTCAGACCGCAAGCGCCCCTAGAATAAGTAAACTTGGTTGGATAAAGCTCCAAATGAAAATGGGAGGAAGAAGATTTCCCAATTATCTTTTCTAAGGAAGTCATGGCGAGCGAATCAGGGGGACAGGATGACGCCATAATCATCGCAACAGTAATATCAAATTTTCAAGTAAAAATGATTATGGTGGACAGCGACTCATCTACAAACATCTTGTTCTACCATTGTTTTAAAAAGACATAGATTACCAAAAAGGTGTTATGAGCAGTAGAAGGGTGATTAACAGGCTTTACTAGAGATGGAGTATTCCCAGAAGGCATCATCACTCTCTCCTTCACGGTAGGAGATAGCCCTCAAAGAACGACTACACCCTTAGATTTTATGGTAGTGAATGTACCATTAGCATAAAACACCATTCTAGGACACCCAGGCCTCTGTTAAATTCCTTGCATCTGGTTAAATAGGTACAGCCAGGGGAGACTGAAAAATCACCCAAGAATATTATGAAATATCAATGAAGGAGAAGGTGTCAAGAAATATGGATTAATACCATGGATACCAAGGATGAGCAACAAATCACCAGAAGAGAGCCAATAAAACCATTGGAGATGGTTCCGCTGGTTCCTGACTCCCCGAAAGAAATGTCAAGATCGGGTCAGTCCTAAAGGCCCCATTTCGTTAAGAGTTGGTAGGTCTATTAAGAAAAAATGCCTACATCTTCGATTGGGAACCATCTGACATGCTTGGATTGGATCCGTCAATCATCTCACACAAGCTAGCTATTGATGACACCCAAAAATTAGTTAGACAGAAGAAGAGACTATTATCACAAGAGGAGAAAGAAGCCATCACATTGGAAGTGAATAAATTGCTAAAAGTAGGATTCATCAGACCAGTGTAATATTCTGAATGGCTGGCCAATGTAGTCATGGTAAAGAAAGCTAACAAAAAATGACGCATGGTGTGGACTTCACCCTTCTAAACAAAGCATGCTCAAAATACTGTTATCCTCTCCCCAACATTGACCAGCTAGTAGACTCTACCGCTAGCCACGATATTGCTCATTTTCATAGATGCTTTCTCGAGGTATCACAAAATCTAGATGCATAAGCCTGATTAAGAGAAGACAACATTCATCATAGATGTTGGCATATTCTGCTATAGAGTAATGCCATTTGGGTTAAAAAATGCTGGAGCCACATATCAAAGAATAGTGAACAGTGTATTCAAACACCAAATTAGTAGGAACATGGAGGCGTACGTCGATGATATGGTAGTAAAAAGTAGGACTCAGAATCACTATATCCAAGACCTAGAAAAAATATTTCAAACACTCGGGAACTATAAGATAAAATTAAATCCCCAAAAGTGCATTTTCGGTGTTACATCAAGAAAATTACTAGGATTCTTGATTTTATAGAGGGGCATCAAGGAAAATCCTGAGAAAATCCATGCCATTCGAGATATGACAACACCCAACAATAACAAAGAGCTCCAGCATTTGACAAGGAGATTAATGATACTTAATAGGTTCTTATCCAGATTTGCAGAAAGAAGCCTTCCATTCTTCAAAGTGCTTTGGAAGGGAGCGTCAACAAATCCAAGCAAGGAAGAAATCAGAAAAGGAATACAAAAGGCCTTTGAAGAACTCAAATCATATCTAGCCACTATCTCTTTACTAAGCACACCAGAGAAAGGGAAAATCTTGTGACTCTACCTTGCTGTCAGACTCGAACCATATCAGTAACATTATTCAGAAAGCAAGGTCAAACTCAAAAACCTATATGCTATGTGAGCAAAATCTTAAGAGATGCGAAGATAAGATACCCTGCTATTAAAAAAATAGCAGGGTATCTTTAGTGATCGCTGCAAGAAGACTTGGACCTTACTTTCAAGGCCATCCAATTTGAGTTTATACAGATCAACCACTCAAGCAACTCTTCCAAAAGATGGAGTTATCAGGATGCTTCATTAAGTGGTCCATAGAACTTTGTGAGTTCGACACCGAGTTTGTACCAAGTATAGCCATTAAAGGCCAAATCCTGGCCGATTTTCTAGTCGAATGCATAGGCAAAGCAGACAAACCAAATCCAAATAGAGCCTTTCCGACAATCACAAGGCTGATGGTTTCCACTTATGAAGTGGACCCATCCCAAGAGCCAATCGTAACACAACTAGAAGAACTATGTGGGCCTCCCGCAATCGACACGGATCTATTGTTGGATAACTCCACTCATTGGAGCTTGCATGTGGATGGATCGTCAAGCAAGGATAGTGCTAGAGCTGAACTTGTTCTTCAAAGACCTAAAGGACACATGATCGAGTATGCATTACGGTTCCACTTCTCAACCACCAACAATGGAGCCGAGTACAAAGCTCTAATAGCAGGCCTCAAGATCGCTAAAAAATTTAAGATAAGTAACTTAGTCATCTACAACAATTCCCAGTTGGTGGTGAAACAACTAACAAGAGAATATAAGGCCAAGGAGCCACTAATGATGCAATATTTATCGGTGGCTAAAACCATGCTGGAACGGATCTGCAAAATCGAGATCATACAAATACCAAGAGAAAAAAATGAGCAGGCGGATAAACTATCAAAACTGGACACAGCGTTGTCTTTTTTCCCATGAAAAACAGTTTTAATAGAACACCTCTTGTCTCCCAGCATTCCCAAGATTGAGCAAAGGGTGATAGAAGATACAGAATCCTCTTAGATGTATCCCATCCTCGCATACCTAAAGAGAGGAGAAAAATCCATGGATCTGGTAGAGACTAAAAAGTTGGCATGCTTTGCTATAAAATTTCTTTACCTAGATGATAAGCTCTACCAGAGAGGACATTCACACATGTATCTGTGATACATAACTGAGAGGAAGGAACATAAATCCTTAAACAGATACATAAGGGGGAATGCACAAACCATAGAGGGGCCAAGACCTTAACTTTCAAAGCAACGAGGCAAGGGTATTTTTGGCCCATAATGGCTGCAGATTCTAGAGAATATGTCAAAAAATATGACAAGTGCCAGAAACAAGCCTCCATCCCTTGACTGCCAGCAACTCAGCTTTCGACAATTAGTAGCCTATGACCCTTCTACCAATGGGAAATGGACATCTTGGGACCCTTCCCCCCATATTTGGGAGAAAGAAGTACATATTCGTGGTCATAGATTACTTCACAAAATGGGCAAAAGCTAGAGCAACTAGATCAATATCAACAGAACAAGCCAAGAGCTTCCTAATGCAAAGCATAATGTTTAGGTTTGGAGTCCCAGGGGTCCTCATCATGGACAACGGAACTCAATTTGAAAGCAAGCCATTCAAAGAGTTTTGCACCTCACATGGGATCCGACAAAAGTTTTCCTCAGTATCACATTCGTAGACAAATAACCTGATAGAAGCCACTAACAAAAATATCGTAATCAGCCCAAGAAAAAAGATAAAAGGCTCCAGAGATAGCTGGTACTCGGAGCTCACAAAAGTACTGTGGGCACTGAGGACAATACCGAAAAGTTCAATAGGTGAGTCACCCTTCATGCTTACAGATCCAAGGTCATGATCCTAATAGAATTGAAAATCCTTTTTGCTCGGACTGCTAATTTCAACTTAGAGGTCAACACAGAGGCTTTGGAAATTAACTTAGATTTGCTAGAGGAAATAAGGATCAATTCCCAAGCCAGAATGGCTCGATAACAAGCCCAAGTTAAACAATAATATGATCAAAAGGTAAAAGCAAGGAGCTTCAAAGAAGGAGATCTGGTGTTGAGGAAGGCATCTATAAGCAACCCTACCCACACAAAAGGAAAATTTGCTTGGTCCTGGGAAGGACCATATAGGATAGTCAAAGCCCTAGACAATGGAGCTTACCGACTCAAAGGCTAAACAGAAGGAGCATTTCGAGGACTTGGAACATGAACCATTTGAGGGTATATTATCAGTAAATTTCCTTTTTAAATCTTTCTCAATATGTACAATCAGTTCAGCAAAGTAATAAAGATCTTTTAATATTCTCTTTCCCAACTAAGTTCCTAGTCCAATTATATGCCCGACAAGGAGCAGTTTCTAGTCTTGCTACATGCCTGACCGAAAGGAGTTCCTAGTCTAGCTATACACTCGGCCAGGAGGAGCTTTGGTCCTGCCACATGCCCGACTGGAAGGAGTTCCTAGTCCCGCTCTATGCTTGACTAAGAGGAGTTTCTGGTCCCGCTATATGACCGATCGGAAGGAGTTCTTGGCCCCACTATACGCCCGACCAGGAGGAGTTTTTGGTTTCGCTATACGCCCAATTAGGAGGAGTTTTTGGTCCTGCTATATGCCCAACTAGGAGGAGTTTTCGGTCCCACTATATGCCCGATCAGAAGGAGTTTCTAGTCCTACTATATGCCCAACTAGAAGAGTTCCTAATCCTGCTATACGCCCGACTAGGAGGAATTTTTGGTCCTACTACAAGCCCAACTAGGAGTTCCTGGTCCCGCTATATGCCCGACCAGGAGAAATTTTTGGTCCTGCTACATGCCCGACTGAAAGGAGTTCCTGGTCCTGCTATATGCTCGACCAAGAGGAGTTTTTGGTCCAACTACAAGACCGACTGGAAGGAGTCCTTGGTCCCGCTATACCCCCAACTAGGAGTTTTCGATCCCGCTATATGCCTGACAATAAAGAGCATCTAACCAAAGGCCAACAGTACTTTGACTCCATGTACGAAAACTTGAGTTTTTGGTTAGGCATGTAGTCCCCTTCCCCGTGGGCAAACATTGGAAGACACAAGTAAGAAAAGCTTCATGATCATTCACTGATTCCGTAAAAGCACATCGACATTTACACAAAGTATTTCACACATACTAAAAACCAGAAAGAAGGAATAACATTTTATATTAATCTGAACGATTACAAATCTTCCCCATCCAGTTGAATATCTTTTAAGTTTATTATGGAGAATTTTCTAACTACTTTCTTTTTAGATGAACTGAAGACTTACCTAAAGCAATCTGTCATTTGCTCCAACAACGGCTTCCGTCACTCGGGTTCCATTTCCAGTTGCTCCAAATGTATTGATGGACCCAAGAAAGCTCTACAGCATGCTGCTCCCTCAACGCACTAGCCTCCTACAGTGTCGACTCCTCCCAACCAGCAACCTTTACCTATACTCTGGCCAGCCGCTCTACTTTGGTGTCGATAGCCGTAACAGCAGCATCACACTCGCCCTCTACCTTCAAAAGAGAACCCTTGGCCTCCTTCTGCGTGAGCATTGCAGCATCGCGCTCGGCCTCTTATTTCATAAGAGAATCATCGGCCTCTTTCTGCGAGCACTGCAGTGTCTTGACCTACCAAAACCTCGTCCTCCCTTGCTTTAAGCTTAGAAACAGTGATAAGTGAATTTCATTCACTTATATTATACATGTTAGGCTTAGTTATTTGCAAATTCTTATTTCTTTTAGATAAATTTCATACTTATTTGTTGAATTTTATAGGTGCTGAAGATGAAAAAGAAGAGGAAAAGGAAGGAAAAAGAAGAAGCTCAAAGATGGAGAAGAAAATAGCTACAAAGGAGCAAAAGAATCAACATAAGACCAAGACATCCAGTCGGCATTAGCAACCACGACCACCATCTGCCAGGCAGCAAGCCAGCATCAGCGGTGGGCTAGTAGAATTATAGATTTTCCACAGTGCGTATCTAGTGGGTTTTAAAAAAAAAAGTTAGGATTTTTCAGGGGTTCTTTTCACTTTCATTTTGGGAGTTTTTCTCTGAGGGTTGGAGGCCAATTTTCTAGGAGTTTTCTTGTGGAGAAGAAGAAGAGATTGCAAGTAAGAAAGAAGAAGGAGAGAAGATGTTCTTCATTGTGATCATCCCTTTTAAGGGAGTTGTTTTATTTTTTCTTATAAACTAAATTTCTTTTTCTAGGGTGAAGGTGTAATCCTTTTCGATACTCTTTGTTATGGATTGTTAGATATTATTGATGCTATATAATCTTGCTATATTCATGATGTTGTTTGCAATGATTTAACTTATTTTATTGCTTGATCACTAATATTATAAGTTAGATTAATTATTAAAGTATGATTAAGGTAGACATAATATGTTAAACCATAAGTTCCCGTGAATGAGAAGGATAGATGGTTAAGGTAGACACCATATACTAAACCATACTATTTTGGTTCTTATGTTCTTAAGTTTAATGAATTTTCACCTCAATTATGCTACACACCATAGATAATTGGAATGAGTGAAAACACAAGATTTAAACCTGCACACCTAAAGGTAATAATCTTACTTTTGAAAAAATGAACTCAAGTGAGGTATTGAATCTAACATTTCATTTGCAAAAGAGGCATTATCTAGTGGTGAAATCGGATCCCTAGACTCTTGTATCTTGTTAAGTTATTGATTTACTTTCATTCCATTAAGTTTCTGAATTCTAAAATTATACCAAACATTATTCTAAGTCTATTTAGTTATAAATATATTCTTTTAAGGTTAGGATAGTTCAGTAACTAAAATTAATTAAGTTGGTTTGACCGTTCTCTATGGGATTGACCCTTGCATTGCACACTATATTGTTATACATCCGTACACTTGCGAGGAATTATAATTTGAACCATCAAGCAGTACCCTCTAATTTTTTGAAATGGATCTACTCGTCTTCTAACTCTGCCTTCATAGCAGCAAGTTCGGCGATAGTGCGATCTCATTTATCCCGAACCTTAGAAAAGGTTTGCCTCCTCTACCATTCCTAAATCTTTCCTCCATCTCCTCCAACCTCTCATTTTGGATCCACAATTGATTCTGGATGACTGCAAGTTATTGCATGATGATCCTCATTTGATCAATGAAGCTTTGCCTTTTAATTGTACTCCGTACGATGTTAAGGGCGGAATCCACCACCAAGTCATCCTAATGTACATTCAGAGCTTGAGAGCAGTCTATGGAGTAGGCAAGGCAGGTGACAAAGATAGCTGCCTTCGTCGGATCCTCCAAAAGGGAGGTTATTGGTGCCATCCCCCTCAGAGCAACACCGGCCAAAGCCAAAGGCTAGGAGGAGCTCTGGTTAGCAAAAGTGGCAATCTCCCTAATGAAGCTGGAACTGATAGTTGGTGTTGGCCTACTGGAAGTTGAAGCCTCACCTTGGAGGCGCTGTGCAGGAGGACCCAAGCTGGGGCCTGAATGTGGGTATTTTAGCACACAAGCCAAGTGATCGGAAGAGAACAAGCCTACAAAAATAAATAAATAAATAAATAAGAGAGAGAGAGAGAGTTAATAAATGAATATAAGAAAGATGAAGGATGCATAGAGAGAAAAGAATAGCACTCACTAGCAAAAGCTATAGAAGGACGGGAAGCCGCGGCAATGGTAGGGTGAGACACCTACACAACTACCATTTGTAGCAGCTTTGTCTCTGTAGGCCTTCCCTGAATCTTCGGTATCCTGTCCACAGATGCCTCCGAATAAGTACCTGCGGTCAGAATGGAGCTTGTAGAAAATAGAGGGATAAAAGGGACATGAATGAGCACAAAGGGAGGTGTAAAGAGTGGCGAAGGCATTGCCATAGAGGACGAGGTGAGAGATACACCCGCTTGTTCAAAACTGGTGGATGATGGGACTTCTACTATTGGAGGAGGAATGATGCTAGGATGTACAAAAGGAGAACGGACCACTCTGCCAAGGAGTTCATCTAACTCTCCCCTAGAAGACAAAGCCTCCTCGAAGGTACGAGGAGATGAAGGCTGGTCCACTCCCCCAGGTTGATCAGAATTATCAAAGGAAGTGGTCAATGGAGAGGCGCTTTACCCTGAAGAAATACTAAAAGGGCCTCCGCTAGGGGAGCGTACTACATTAAGCAGCTCTAGTTGAGGAAGCGGATCCGATGATCCCTCTCTAAGGGACTCGAAGGAAGGAGAGGGAGTTAAAGAATTAGAGGGCATTCCACCTTCGAGTGGCAACCTTAACCCGCGTTGATGGACACCCCCCCCCCCACCCCCCCCAGCCCCAGTAAAAGGAGCCGACATAGAGGGAGTGGACACAGTAGAGAGAGCCGATGCTGTGGAGGAATCCTCCGCCCACGAGGGACCAACAAAATGGATGAAAGGAAGAAGTTCATACTCCTGTTCTATAACAGATCTCAAATCTAGAAACATAGAAAAAACAATTCTTGTAGAGGAATAGGGTCAGGAATAGCAACTTCCTGACCAGGAAAGCCACACGGAAAGTCTGCTTGGTGACAGTGCTTAGCAGAGGTGACAATGTTCATTGCTAGAACACCTATAAACATTAACCTGTACCTGAGGAGATATAAATTATACCACTCTAGTTGGGAAAGAATAACTAAACCATGGACCAGAGTGGTATTGCAAACCGTGGGAAAAGGGAAGCCCTCGCAGATTTAACCTAAGCCCAATGACTTTTCCAGTCATCGTCCAGGTCTACAGTGCATGAAAATAACTTTCGCCAAGGAAGACAGGAGATGAGATAAAAATAGTAAGGCGAGTGGGGAGCCTTACTCAAGGTAAAAATAGAGGCGAACATACGGAAAGTGAATATAGAGATCTCCTTAAGGCTATGGACACAGTGGGAAAGAGACATTATGCAATGCTAGCTATTTGGGACTAACTGTCCTAGGGAAATATTGTAACTAGGGAAAAGTGTAGGAATGAAATTACCTTGATCCAGATGGAACCTTTCCCTAAGAAAACTTAAGGAAATGAGAAGGAGGCCTTTTCGGCGATGCCAGGGAAGATCAGTCGGCTCTAGAAACACTCAACTCATCACCACAGGCAACTAGTAGAGTCGAAATGCCTCCACGATGCCATTAGAGAGACATGGGTGGGACCTCTCAACTGTCATTTGGGGAAAAATGAGAGGAAATTGATTTAAAGAAGATAAAAAAAATCTTAAGGAAAAGACACCACCAGAGAAGACAATGAAAGAGCAGTGCTAGAGAAGAAGATAAAAGCACAGAGTTACAGGAGAAGAAAACAGAGCAGTAAATTGTTTCCCACCATCAGCGACGCTTTATAGAAGCTTCATCATGAAACTGCTTAAGGTTTCGTGCAAACCGAAGGATTTCCAGCCTAGAACCTCATTAAAACTAAAAACTGGCATCTCATTCCCGTCCCATCGCATTTAAGCCATGTACATATGGACGAACAAAGGTAATGAAGAGTAATGCCCATATCGATGAAGCTGCCATGAAATGACCATGGATAAAATTCAAAATTGCTAAAAAAGGTGTGAAAGGATGCTTTGAGCCAAAGTTGTACAGATCCTCCATAACATTCCAGTCAGCAGAACTGGTCCAAGAGCTCGCATATCCTCCAGAGTGGAACCAAGCCAAAGGTGGATAGATTCCACATAGCATTCCAATTGGCGAAACCAGTCCAAGACCTCGCGGATCCCTTAGAGTAGAACCAAGCCAAAGTTGTGTGTGCCCCCCAAAGTGTTCCAGTCAGCGGAACCGGTCCAAGAGCTCGTGAATCTTCCAAAGCGGAACTAAGCCAAAGTTGTGCAGATCCCCCATAATGTTCCGGTTGGAAAAACTGGTCCAAGAGCTTGCAGATTCCTTAGAGCAGAACCAAGCTAAGAGTGTAAGGACCCCCTAAGGCATTGTAATTGATGAAACCAATAGGGAAGTGACTGTACTTTACAGAAGTGCACACGAACATTAGAGAAAAGAGCCACAAAGAAAGCGTGCACCAAAAATTGAACGACTGAGAAGATAGGCTTTACTAATGTCTTCCTAGGAGGGACCAGTGTTAGGAAATTCTAACACAGATATCCAATTATCCTGTTGGCACCGCACCACGTCAAATCCCTACTTTAATAGGATATATTTTTCAGCTACTACGCATCTCATAAGACCAGAACTCGAGATGTGTATCTTTTGGAATCCTTCTCTAGATGAGAATCCTCATCCCACTTGCGTACAAGCTACATACGAATCCCGGCTACGCACCCACACTCAATTATAAATACATCCAGGTACGTACCTTGAGGAGATAAGCTCTTGCTACTATCCCATCATCTCTAAAAGAATCCTGTTTACCGACTTGAGCATCGGAGCGTTCACACAGGGAACACCCTTAGCATCCTTGACCTTTGTTCTAATCTTGCAGGATTCAATGCGGGATTTTCTCAAGAGCTACATCAGCATTCCGTTAGGGGATAAACCAAATATGTATATAAAATAAAGGATAATTTTTAGAAAAATTTAATTGTAAGAGTTGATTTAATATGTATATTTCACAACAATCTTATCTTTTTATCATTATATATTTTTAATCATTATTCATTTCTATTTTAATCGTAATTCATTTTATGTTGCATGTCATCCCTTCTTTCTACTATTGCATTCAATTCCATTCAACTAATAATAAGTAATCACCCTCAACTAGGCATAAATGTATGGCTAGTTATTAGTTGCCCCGTGATATATTCATCCTTTGAAAGCATTTAAAATTTATTTACTTAATAAAATTTAAAAATAGTAAAGTAAAATAATTATGGAGATCAAAATCAATGTTATCATAATCGAACCGATAATTGAATCGGCTAATGAGCTAGTTCAGTTCAAACCAGTTTTAACCGTGACATCATCATAATATAATTATGATGTCATAAAGTTTTAATAATTTTAAAGATATATAAATATTATAAAATTTTTGAATAATTTAATAATTATATTTATATGAAGCAATCATTTTATAGCCCAAGCAATAAGAAATTAGATATAACAATCAAAATAAAAAAACATAAATGCATAATTATTATTCATAATTATCAGATTATGTAACTTTGCAAGTAAAAAATAATAATATGGTTAAATAAACTGATGTTAAAATTTTATAATAATCCATTGGTCTTCACTCTTTACAACTGACATCTATGCTCTTTTAAACTTAAAACTTCAAATATATCTAAAGTAAAATGATAAATAACAACAAATCAATAATAGTAAGATAATTTTGTTCACATGTAAATACCATTTTGAATTTTCAAACATTGAATATTCAAACATTAATGATTAATCTATAATATAATCAAATGATATATTAAAGTAATAGGGGGTGTTGTATTTGAACTTGATGGGGTAGACTAATTTTCAAGTGGTTTGGACATATTTTAAAAGCCTACAAGTAGAATTCGCATAATTATTCAAAGGTTAAAGCATAAGAAAAAAAACACATGATAATTGCTAACATTAAAAAAAATCACAAGCTTGAAAAATAGAAAAAATATATTTAAATTTTGCAAAAAAGAAAAACTTACTGCTGCTAACCAGAGCTGGAGATGCTGGAACTAGAAGAGGTATATGTTGGAGGTAGAAGGGATGATGCTAAAGCTGCCATTATCATCGATTGCAATAGCTGGAAGCTTGGAAAGCTTCCCTTGCTTAGGCGAGATGACTGATAGAGAGATTGAGAGGGAGAAATCGATGCACTAGGTCATCATCTATGGTCGAAGAGGGAGGGGGTTTTGCCATTTCAAAGTCGATTGCAACAGCCGGAAGCATGGAAAGCTTCCCTTGTTCAAGCGAGATGAATGATAGGGAGATGAAGAGGGAGAAGTTGATGCACCAGGTTGTCATTGATGGCTGGAAAGGGAGGGGGTTTGCCATTTCAGAGTCGATTACAACGACCGAACTCCCCCTGTTCAGGTGAGACTAGTGATATTGTCATAGGGAGACAAAGATGCACCAGGTCGCCAAAACAGAGAAAGAGACGACATTCTGGTGAAGAGGGCAGGACAGTCACCAGAACGGAGAGGAAGAGGTAGTCCAGTGCCCTAGCAATGAGAAGTTGGGTTCACGTAAGTGAGTTCGATGCAATAGAGGCAGGGGCAGGGGCGTTTGCGATTTAGGGCACACGTGGGCTAGGATGAGGGAAAATGGAAATGGAAAGGAATTTTATTTTTCAATTTTATTTTTTTATTTTTGCGATGAACTGGGAGGACCGGTTCACCGGTTGAACCACGGTTCGTCTGGCTCCGCTGATTTTTTCCAATTAGACCGAACTAGGCTTAATCAAACCGGTATTTAGACCAGTTCATGATCCGACGGGTTGAACTGGCTGGTCTGGTCCGGTCTTAATAACACTAATTAAAATACATAAATAATAAAGAAATTAATTATTGAATAAAAATTTATCAAATCAACCATTTTTACTTCTTTTGAAATTTTGTCTGCATTTATCCAATTATAGAAAATATTTAACTACATAGACTATAGAATCAGCATTGACCATTTTAATTTTCGTTGGCCACCTTATTATGTATTTTATCCAATTTTTGGAATTTAATAAATAAATAACATATAATGGTGAGAAGAAGAGGCCTACAAAGTACATATTTATTACAATATAAACTATTTATTAACATTTTAATTTATTTTTTATAAAAAAATATAATTATAAATTTTGTAGGCTAAACTACAAAATCAGTAGGGATAAAATCTAAGTCATTAACCATCAACATATATAAACTTTACTTTAGACATATTATTTATTTTTAACTAAATCCACATTAAAAATAAAATACTTAAATATTTGAATTCAAAGAAAATATAATGATATAATAAACTTATTTTTAAAATATAAAAGTATGATAAAATTATGTTTCTTTCGGCTATGACATTTAAGGGGATACTTTTATGTTTTATTAGCATACATAAATAATTGATATCTTTAATTTTTGGTTTGTAGATATGCCTACACTTTTTATCTATAAATTAAAAAATATCTATATTTTAAGATATTGATAAATGAACTTACAAATTTATAAACGTTTAAGGATAATGAAAATTTTTAACATCTATTTTAAACCACCATGACAATCATCTATAAAGTTGGTATAATTATATTTTTTGATAGATTCATAGATTTATTTACCAATGTTCAAAAAATGTAGACACATCTATAATTCTAGATATGAATGCATAGGTTTACCTAAAGATGCTCTTTTAATTTTTCATAATATTAAATATGAAAATAAAAAGAATTAAATGGCTTGAATTTTAACAATGAAAACATGCAAGCTAGCATGGTTAGTCAAGCCAAATAGAGTCCCTCTTTATAGCCATGATCATAACAAAGTTGGTGCAAGTAGGCTAAATAAAAAAGAAAGGGTAGTTCAATTTGATTCTAGGGGCATTGAAAGATATATTGATAGTGTTGATATAGGTATGGTTTTGATGATAATAAAACTTATTTATTACTTAAGTTTAAGCTAATGAAATTTTGCTAAGTTTAGAAGTAACAAAGGAACCACAAAGGAAGTAAACATGGGCCATAGAAGTTTGTCGAGTCCACTAAAACCAAGTTTACAAAGGACGGGATAGACTAAAAAGGCAACGAAGAAAGTGTTCATGTGAGTCATACTCTCTTAAAAGTGGGTGTCATGTGTTACATCAATAGAGGAAGCACTTTACATAGATAGAGATATTGATAGAGGTCTGTTGAGATCTTTATAATGGTAATATTCTACACAAGAAGTGAGAGAGGAAACCAATAAAGTTCTTTATTGGTCCCTTCATGAATGATAGCTCAAAAGGAAGGTGAATTGAGCTTAATAAAACTTTGACCAAATTAAAGCAAGTATGTTGAAAGAGAATTAATAGAGATTACAAAGCACAAGTACAATATTTTTATAATGGTTCAGCCTAAGTTGGGATCTTACTCTAATTCTGTAAGATAGTTTTTCCCTTATTATGTTAGGTTCCACTAATACAGCATTATTGAATAATATAGTTGGTTTTCTAGAGCTCATCAATAAATTGATTATAAATAGTGCAAGTCTCCTTACTTGTACAAATTAATCCTTACACTACAAGCTTCCTACTTGCACTAGACAAATAAGCTAAAAACTTGTGAAAGGAAATCCCTCCTACTTAGGCTAATTTTTACAATGTTGGTGTGCTATTATAGACAACCAAATTTAGAACCTTACTCTAATTAAATTACCTATAGTAGTGTGAATGAGGGTCAATCCTTCAAGGAGTATCTAGCTTAGTTTTATGCAATGTGAACAAGAAATAGGGGTTTAGAATGAAATGAAGAAAGTATTATAAAAGAAATCTATCAAAGAAGAAAACCTTGGTTTAAGTCAACATTCACCATCAGAATCTCATAAATGATCATTGACACAATTATAAATCAATTCATACTTTAAATATTCACCATTGGAATTATTTTTCCTATCTCTCCTTCAACATAGTTAATTATAAACCAACATTCTAATTAACTCTAACCCCTAAACAACCCCAGACTAGTGCTAAAGGTTTAATCTAATAACATCTTTAAGATTTGTAGAGATTGGTGAAGCTAAACAACACAAGCACTAGCAGTTACATTTAATTTAGTCAAATATTCTTCCTAAGATTTAATAACTGCAAAAGTAGCAAATTATTAACCCCTAGTGGCTTAGCAAATTAGAGGGATTAAATGATTATGGATTTGATATCTAATTTAGCAATAGATTGTAATGAATAATAAACTAGTAGGCCTCCTAGCAATTAAGCATGACAATCATAATCATGAATAAAGAAGAACATTCAATACTCAAAGTGTAAATTGAATAATTAAATCAAATTAGATCTCACAGTATATTGATTTTGAGGCTTCTGTCTCCTTAAACCAAGAATAAAAATTTAGCCACATAGGGCTATGAAATCATAAAGAAAATAAAATAGAAGAGAGAAGAAGAAGATTCTTTGTCGAAATCTACCAAGAAGTCCTCTCTAAACCTTAGCAAAAGAACCCCCAAAAATCCTAGGAAATAACTACTTAAACAGAGCCAAAAATACACAAAAATCACAAAATCCACAAAATCTGAAAAGTGGGGAATGAAGTTAGGCACAGCCGGTGCCACCTCGCTGCCCAGTGTGGTGGTTGTGTGAAATGGGTTGGCACTGGTCATGCCAGTTAGATGCCTCTAATGCTTTGTTCCTTGTTACTTCTCATCTTAATACTTAATCCCTCAATTGACTTCTTTTTGCACTTAACCACTCTAATTATCTCTTAAATCAAAATATAAGAATAATGAGTATATTTAGGAATCAAAAAAGCATAAAAGATTAAGTATTAAGGAAATAAATATGATATTTTGCATTCTTATCAAAAATTCAAATCAAAGCAATAAAAAGATTAATCAATGAAACACATGGTTTCAGACTCCTTTAAGTTTGAAGTTGATGTAGCTTTGAGCTTGAATCAGAGTGAGGGAACAGTGGAGTTGAACCTATTTTGGAAGAAAACTTCTGACTTTTGTAAATGCACGAGATTACGCCTTTTTGATCTTCTATTTATAGACTTTGGAAGAGATTGTACCCATTGCCAGAATGCTGGTTGGGATTTCAATCATTTTGGAAGACTTGAAATGCACTCAACTAAAAGGCTAACTGTTTGACTCCTCTTTCCTAATTTGATGATGAACAAACTTGGAACTCAAATAAACTGATTTGATGCATTAGGTGTGAAATAAAATTTTATCTAACACTTCACGCAGGTATCTAGTTATGAATGAATTTTTTTTTTAGTTCTAAACTCGGATGCAAAAATAATGGTTTATTGATTGGTTTGCTTGGTTACAAAGTATGTCACAGGTTGTAGGTTGAAGATTGAAATATTATTTGAATTCGAAAATGAATTTAAATGTGTGGCTGGAATTAATTTGGTTATGTGTCTGGTCGATTCTGTTTTTAATGTAGTTGTTTTGAATATGGAATGGATTGATATAAAAAGAAGTTTGAATAATATTCAATTTAGGCTAAGGTAAAACATCGATGGATTGCAAAATTTGTCAACGTTTTTCTATGAAATATATTTTCAAACCTCGATGGATTACTAGTCAGAGACTAATCTAGCGAAGTTGAACCTCGATGGATTTTAATCTACCAATGTTTGAACTTTGACTGATTTCAAGTCAGTGACAAATTTGGTGAAGTTTAACCTTAATATATTTCTTCCTAAAGAACAAATGTCAACGGTTTTGTTGAAAACATCATCGATTTTTGTTCGTTATTGGAAGTTATGTTATTCCTGTTTTTGAGCCTATTTAGCTTGTTCTTTAACCTCTTTGAGATAAACTCTCTTAGTAGTTGCAAGGCTATAAAACATGAGATTAGGTGAAGAATTGTAGATCTGAGTAAGTGATCAAGTGAGAATTAAAAGACTTAGATCTCCAGGAAATTGGATTATTATCAAATTCTATTTTGCAAGTGATCGTGATTGAAGTGAAAGTTATGAAGTTCATGAAGATTCAAAAGTCACCTAGGTGTTAAGTTGGTTGTAAGCTATGATTTATTATTTTCTTCTTTGTATTGATTGTACTTAATTTTATCTAAGTGGTTGATATTGTGGTGCATTTGACATACTTCCAATAACTCTATTTACTTTTCCAATGACTTTATTTACTTAAGTCATAGCACTGGACCAACAAGTGGCATCAGAACTATCTTTATATTGCTTAAAGTGATCTTCCATGGCTTTAACAAGTAGCAGGGAAAGTAGAAATGGCAACAATAATGGAAATGGAAATGGTCGTGGTGGATATGCATTTTGATCCACTAGTTTTCCAGAAGGATTATTCGACTAAGATAATTATCCTCTGTAAAAATTAAGAATGCAAAGATTCTTAATGGGTCATAATATGTTAATTTGGAGCATTATCCGAGATTGTTCGGTCTTGTGCAAGTATAAATGATCACAAGTAATATAAATGAGGTGAGTTAATTATCATTCCCACGAGGAAGTAGGTTGTTACATAATAAGTACCAAACTTAGTTCAAATCAATAATATTTGATTGAGTGAATTTTAGCAGATGTCATCAAACTAAATCTATACAGAATAATGAGGTTGACAAATAGTAAGAGCAAAAGAAGAAATATCAATGGATGAACTAGCTAGGGATTCAACTTCACCTAGCAAATCCACTTGTATTGATGAATTGCATTGAGTAAATTATCATTCCTCTCATTGTCAATCAAATGCATTAAAGTATCTACCACCCTTTCTCAAGTGATATGGTAGGTGTGCCTATTAAAGTTACCTACTATGTCTCCATACAGATGCAAATCAATAAACACATTAAGCTTAGGCATCCATATATAATATATGCTCTCGCAAGGTCATATTCATATGAATTGCACATGTACAATGGCTATCTCTAGACTTCATTACATCATATATTCTTTAATTTAAGATTCTATTCCTATTTCACCTCTCTCGAGTATAAATTAAGAATCTCAGTTCATATACATGGTAGCTAAGCATGTACATGCATTAAGCTTAAAAAAGAAGAAATAATGAGGAAAAAGATATTTAACTGAAAAATCAAACATCAATGCAAGCTTCATTACTAAGATTATCTAACCCTAGCTAAAAGAAATTTATAACATCATATTTGAATTAAAATCAATTGAGTAATTAATAAACATCTTCATAATCCAAGTATAACTATTGATTCAAAAATAAAAGATGAAATAGAAAGAAAATAAAAATAGAATATGAAAGTTGTAGTAGCTTTCTCCAAAGATCTCCTTACTTTAAGCTCTTCTCCTCATCTAGCTCTCCTTAAACTCTATCCCTCGATGTCCTTAAATAACCCAAGTAGCTGGGTTTAATTAGAACTCTTCTACTACGCATAGAGATCCTCTTCCAATAATAACTTATATTTCTACATAAAAATATAGCTTTCAAACATTGCATTACATAAAATAGAAGTTCTAAAAGTAGTTGAGTTACTGCATGTTGTGAATTTATAATACATGCGCCTAAATATCAGCTTCTAGGAATAACTACAACTCGCGCACTTAAAAACAATCTGCAACTTCTAAAACCAATGTGTTGCACTTCCAACTTCTATTTGCAATTTCATCCTTCTAAAACACTCTGAAATCTTTCAAATTTATGTCTAAAATTTGATGCTGAAAAATCCTTCTAATACTTAAGAATTTTCTTCCATTTTAAGCTACTTCAAAACTTCACAATTTCACTACTTCAAAAGTTTTGATGGAGCTTTAGAACTTCTGAAGATTGGGCATTGGAAACTGCTTTTGGATTCTATCACACTATCGCACTTCTGAGATTAATACTTCATGACTTCAAAAGTTCTAAGACACTTATGAGAACCTCTGTCACACTTTTGAAGTTATTTTTGAATGCCTTATACAATATGGATGCAGTTTTGTGAACTTCTGTTACACTTCTGATAACGTCAGAACTCACTTATCTTGCACTTCTTTGAACTTCTGTCAACTTCCGCTGGCCTTAGAAATATTTCAGGTCACCCTTCTGAGAACGTCCGAAGCTTCAGAAACCTTTGTTACACTTGTGAGAGTCTCATAACTCATTTATCATTTCATCTGCAAGCCTTAGAAACCACCTTAGAACTTTAGAAACCACTTTTGCATTTCTTCATAAACTCCAGTTGCACTTCTGAGAACATCAAAAGCTACTCAGAAGCTCTTCTTTAAGCCTTAAAACTACCTCTGAGCACTTTTGTCATAGTTTTGCAAGCCATAAAGTCTCCTCAGTTGTGCTTCTGAGGTCTTCAGAAATCACTTAAAATCTATTCAGAAATTCTATCGTCCTCTACTACACTTCTCAAAACTCTTTAGAAACCACTCAGAATCTATTCAGCAACTCTTCAGAAACTTATGTTGTACTTATAATGTGATTTAGAACTCACTCAAAATAAGTTCTTCATATCAAAACCCCTTTAGAGATTCTAATGCACTTTTGAAGAGTAGGCTTATTTTAGAAATGCTGAGATCACTCATTTTTAAGAACTTCTAACGCACTTTTGATAGTTCAATTTCTTGAAAAATTCTGAGTTTGGATAATTTCAACCACGTTCAAAACTTCTGACACACCTCTGATAATGGCTAACTCATTCAAATTGAATGAAAATGATGCCTTTTTCATATTTTCAATAGTTTTACACTTGAAATAAAAACTAACTCTATTAATTACAATATTTAAACAAAACCAATGAACTTATATCATTTGAGGATCCAAAATATATGAATTTAGATATTGAAACATTATAAAATATGAGCTTATCAAATATCCACAAACTTAGCTTTTTAATCGTCCTCAAGCAAAATAGTAACCAGACTAATGAAACAGTTAGGATAGTCTCTCTTAATCAATCAATAACATGCCAAATAAATTACACATGTACACATAACTTAAAAATCACTCACGTCACTTGCCATATAATCTCATGAAACTCATGCATCATCAATTCCTTTATAAAGTGAGAATGTGTGTGCCTTTGTTAATCTCATGTTATATGCATGCTTTTCAATTAATAATATATAATTTAGTAATTCTCATGATTTTTATAAAATATTCTAGAAGCTTATTTTTCATAATCCCTCTCCACTAATGTAGACAACTCTGTTCACTTGGATCAATAGGT
This sequence comes from Pouteria campechiana, assembly GCA_036873735.1. NCBI lineage: Eukaryota > Viridiplantae > Streptophyta > Magnoliopsida > Ericales > Sapotaceae > Pouteria > Pouteria campechiana. The sequence continues at coordinate 14,549 of JAYJMB010006754.1, read as the reverse complement.
CTTTGTTAAGCTTATAATGGGGCCTTAGGTTTAGCTAACAAATAAAAGGAATAAGGATTCACAAAGTAAGAGATCATAAATAAGTTGCACATGAATATTCATTCTTCTGACTTTTTTTTTGAGGTTTTTCTTTCTTTTATGGGCTTTATTCCTATTACACCCCCAAATTCATTTTCTTTTAAGTTGTTTGGGATGTTATCCCCCAAATTAAAAGTTGAATCCTTATTGATTCTTTTCTTTTTATCTCTTTTTCTTTATTCTTTTGGAATGATTCTTTTTAATATCCCCAAACTTATCTTCTTCTCCTTCACTCATACCTCTCTAACAACCATATGCATACAATATATCTTTTATAGGTCAAGTATAGTTTTTCAAGCTGAATAGGTTTGGATGATGAGGCTAAAGAAAGAAAACTAAATAGTGGTCTTTCACATGCTTTGCATATGCCATTCTTTCAGTAAGGCTTAATGGAGACATTAGCGACATGATATACTTGGTTAGCTTAAAAGGCTCCAACTGATTAAAAAAATGCCTAAATCATTTCCAAGTACACATTTTATCTAAGAGTTCACCATGAGAAATAATCAAACAAGTTCTAGCATGCTTATGTTAATCAAAATATGTCACTGAATTTATAAAATTATCAACTAATCAACATACACTTCACATGATCATAACATAATGTGCTTAATAAAAATTTAATCATTCATGAAAAATAAATTCTTATCATGAGAATCATTAAATTACAAGGTAGCATCTATCTTTCAATCTAAATTATGTGTAATGGTAGTCAAAAACTAAAGATATGTTATTGAACATTAAGAAAAAATTCTATTTAGTTTCAATGTTTAACAAATTTACATAATTTCTCCTGGATTTTTTTAGCTAAGTTAGAAAAAATTAAAGATCATCGAAAAAAGTATACTTAAATTTGAAAATATTTTGCCCAAAGCAGAATAAAAATCCCTAAATACCCCCAAACTTAAACTGAATATTGTCCTCCATGTGAAAGAATGAAAGAAAGTTAAGATCAAGGGCTTCCTTGAATAGAGTTGTTTGGCTACTACTTCACATGAACTAAAATGTCACCTCTGAAGTCTATCATGCAACGTTTGAATACCAGATAGGAGTTGAGCAAATACTTGATGGCTACAAAATTGAATTATCTAAAATCAAGAAAACAAAAAGGAACCTAAGTAAAATGAAAAACAAAACAAAAAAGAACTAGAAATCCTAAGAGAGAAGCTATGAGAAGTAGTGCTAATTTATAGTCTTTAGCTTGACTTTCTCTTTCTTTACTCAACATCTTTTAGGCGGATTTTGGCTTTTTGATGCTTAGGCTCTTCAAATCTTAGTATCAGCTTGTGGAACTTTTCAAGTGCATTTAGATCACATAATGATTTATCAAACACAAAATTCCCAATAGCACCTGGAATTGTGAAGCTTCCTAAATCTTTGAGCTTCTAAGGCAACTTTCTTTAGATGATGGAACCACACTTTTAAGTTAACTTCATATTTTCATAATCCTCCAGCTTTCTTTTGTTTGCTAAGATCTCCTTCAAGAATTTTGCATAGCAAGGCATCTATGCTAAGGCATCTGCAAAAGGAATGTTATTATGCAATTTTTGAAATACATTAAGTAATTTGAAAAATTATTTATCTATTTTGTGTTGTTGGAGTCTTTGAGGAAATTGAATTTGAGGCAAATATGGCTTGGGATTATCTAGAAAAAGTTTGCTCTTGCTTGCCTCTTGTGGTCGTTCAAAAATTTCTTCTTGTCTCTTTTTGGGAGTTGGTTGTTCTGCTTCTTCTTCTCCCACCTGCCTAAAACTTCTTAGAGTTACAACCTTTACCATCTCAATTGAATTTTTCTCTGTGTTGCTTAGTAAAGAACCCTGTTGTCTTCTTGATAATAGATTTTCCAATTGACCTACTTGTCTTTCCAGATTTTTGATTGATGCATCTTGATTTTGAAACCTCATGTTTATGTTGTTCATGAATTCTTGAGTGTTGCTAGCAAGTTTGTTGACAATCTCTTCTAGATTGGGTCTCTTCTCTTCTAGTTGCTTAAATTCTTGTGGTGGTGTCATTGCATTCTAATTACTCCATGAAAATTTTGGATGATTTCACCACCCTAGATTGTAAGTGTTGTTGCAGGGAGTATTCTACAATCTTTTGAAATTACCAACAAAGTTAGCATTTTCATTAGGTTATACAAAGGTGTTACTTACCTAATAGTCCATGCTAGCATATCCTACACCATGGAAATCACAAGTCACTCTCTGAATTTTCATTGTTAAAGCATTCATGTTGTCTATCTTCCAATTCAATGCTTCAAACTATGTAGTGAGTTCAATGAGATCATCCAGTTCGTGCACTTCAACTAGCCTTCACATTGGTAACCTCTTAGTGGGCCATTGATAAATATTAAATGCCACTGGTAAACTCAAGGGTCAAAATGAATACATAACTAGAAAATAACAAAATAGATTAAATCTATAATTAAAAATAAACTAAGCCCAAGAATCAAACTATGCATAAAACTAGAAATTATGCATAAAAGAAAAACCAAAGTAATACCAATTTTGATTAGTATTGATATTAGTGTATAACTTCACTACTTCTCCGGCAACAACGCCAAAAACTTGTTGGGTCTTATGCAAGTATACAGGATTAAAAGTAATATAGATGAGGTGAGTTGAGTATTATTCCCACAAGGAAGTATGTTGTTACACAAAAAGTACTAAACTTAGTTCAAATCAGTATTATTTAATTGAATGAATTTTAGCAGATGTTATAAAACTAAATCTAAATAGAATAATGAATTTAACAAATTACAAGACCAAAGAAAGAAAGATCAATGGATAAAATACCGAGGCATTTAAATTCACTAGTAAATCCACTTGTATTGATGAATTGCATTAAGTAAATTATCATTCCTCTCATTGTCAATCGGATGCACTGAAGTATATGCCACCTTTTCTCAAGTGCTATGGTGCCTATTGAAGTTACCTACTATGTCTCCATGCAGATCCAAATTAATAAACCCATTAAGTTTAGGCATCCATGTGTAATATATGCGCTTGCAATGTCATACTCACATGGATTACACATGTACAATGGTTATCCCTAGACTTCATTGTATCATATGTTGTTCAATTCAATAGTATTTCTTAATTCATCTCTCTCGAGTATGAATTAGAAATCTTAGTTCATGCATATGGTAGCTAAGCACATATATGCATTAAGCATAGAAAAGAAGAAACAATGAGGAAGAACATAATCAAACTCTAAAATCAAATATCAACATAAGATTCATTGTTAGGATTCATCTAACCTAAGATAAAAAAAATTTAGAATGTCATATTTGAATTAAAACCAATTGAGTAATTGATAAACATCATCATAATCCAAGTCTGAATGTTGATTCAAAAACAAAAGATGAACTAGAAAGAAAGAAAAATAGAATATGAAAGTTGTAGCAGCTTTCTCCAAAGATCTCATTGCTCTAAGCTCTTCTTCCTTGTCTCCTTGCAAAAGTTCTTCTAAAAGTCCAACTCTTTTTATGTTTCCTCCTCTTTAAATAACCCAATTTAGGGTTTGTTGCACCTCCATATGGATTCCCAAGGTGATCTTACACATAAAATATGCAAAATACCCAAAATATTAAATTACGGTACTTCGAAACACACCAGAGCCGTGGCTTAGAAATCTACTGTCCACCATGTCCAGGAGCAACAACACTATTTCGGCCATTTATTTCTCATAAAATATCAAAATAACTTGATTTTTTTTGTATTGGGAAGATAACTTCAAGGGTCACAACTTTTATATTAAAACTGTTAGTCCCATAATATGGCTAAACTAATGCAATCTTGTGAAAATGAGTAAATACACTATAAAGACAATGACTCATGAATTCAAAACACCGATATTATAATGGTTCAACACTCTCTGCCTACTCCACTCTCCAAGTCACAATCATAAACTTGGGTTCCACTAGTCAACTTAGTCCTAAAGTTACAGTGGTATAGTTACTCTATTCTCTAGACTTATACTTTCAAGTAACAATATAGATGAATCACTTACAAAATTTGTAATGATTCAAATATCTCTTAGTTTACAACCTAAACCAAGGTACAATCAACACAATAAAGAATGAAATAAGAAAAGGCTTACAACCAATTCAACTCTCAGGTGACTTTAGTGCTTTTGATTATCCAAGCTTCATCCATCTGCAAAATCAGTATTAGAATCTTTGTATAATCTTGATCTCTTAATTTTCTCTTGATCACACTACAAGATTTCTCTTCTCTTTTGCACACACTATTTCTGCCAACACATTTTCCATTAATATAGATGTTCAGCTGTAGGGAGATAATTTCTCAAAGGAGGTTAAAAAAATGTCAAACTGCTTTATATTTAAATCTTTATAATTGCATGCAATAATAACAAAACTGTCGATATTTTACCCAAAAACCATTGACATTTCATGACAAACTATTGATATTTTTCCTTCATAGAAAAATTTGTTGAAGTTTAACTTTGCTGGATTTCTCCCTGACTCCAAATCGTCGAGTTTCATCAATTATTAACTATCAACATTATATATGATTTTGATAATAAGAAAATTACATTAAGATTCCTGTATATATATGGTTATGAATCAATAAGAATTAAATAACAAAAATACTTAACCAGGAATGATTAATTAAACAAGCATACAGACTTCATTTTATGGTGCGCACATAATAAACATAAATTAACTTTCACTGCATAAACTTACTAAATGAATATTATGCAGCATAATTACTTAAGCTTTCATATTATGCATTCAATGAAAATGTATATAATCCTTGCTCAACAAAATGCTAAAATCACATGAGGATAAAATACATTATGATATTATATATAAAAGCTAACAACTTAGCAAGTGCAGAGATGTTCAAGTGTAGGATAATGATCATTTGCAACAAACTGCCACAACAATCTGCTATGTTATGAAGGAACTGAATTGATGAAAAATGTGGAAGAAGATAAAGAAGAAAGTAGTAGACAAGTAATAAAACAGGTTGCAGAAAGCTTCCACGAACAACAAGTTATGGGAGAAAAACATGGCTTCAAAGGAGTGATACAAGGAGCTTCCATTGTCTCTCATCCTCAACGAGAAAATATCAACAGGAAGCCATGATTAGAGAGCTTAAGTTCCTGACTACTCATATCTGATCAGTCTGTCCAAGATAAAAGCACAAAGATGAAGAAGCAACTCAAGGCTTGGCAGACAAAGGAGTTGAAGATGAAGCCAAGTTCAAAGAAGCATAACTCTATTCGAGAAATTCGAACCATCTACATCGACCAAACAAAGCCTATCCAAGATAAAGAAAAAAGAAGAAGCTCTATCAAATACTTAGAAAGAGGAAGAAAGAAGAATTGCTACCCAAACAACAATACAAGAAATGAGAAGACTAGAGTTGTTTGAAGACAGAATGACAATATAAATATTGAAGGGAGTCTAAATTCAGTTGAGCCAAGATAGACAGATCAAGATTAAAGAGACAAGAAAGTTGCTAGAACAAACCCCTTTGGCTGCTCAAGGTATGCAGAAAAGCTAAAGAACTTTGCCTTGTCTTTAGATCAAAAGTCATCTATTACAATAAGCACAGTGAGTATAGATGAAGTCAAACAGACAAAAAGCTACTTGGATCGAATTGGGCTACAATAGACAAAGGCACGATCATCTACAACTTATGATAAACAAATGTAATGTGCAAAATATTATATCCAAGATAAAATAGAACATACTTCGTCTATTGATTACACCAGATGAATGTCACACTTTGTCTATTCAAGCAAGTTAAAGTTAGCTTCATCTGGAACTTTCAACAAACAACAAGAAACAAAAGAAGAAGATCTCACTTCCTCTATTAGTTCAAGATTGAGCAAACTTCGTCTATCACCTCTAACAGACAATGAATAACAAAGGAAGCATATCCTACTTCATTTGTTCATATTAAGGGAATTGTTTGTCACTCGATTAGCTCATCTTCATCAGCACTATTCAATATATTATCTTCAATATACGAAGCATATACATGGAGGATCAATCACAGACAAATCTTTTGAAGGAATTATGACAAACAAAGAAGTGTTTGTGTTCAGTAGTGTAACTTCATATGCAATAAAGTTTGTCCACTACTTAACAGACAATCATTCTTATGGAAGTTCAACTGACAGACAAACCCTAGGAGAATTCATCTGCAACTTATGGCAGACTAGTACATGCATAGAGAGGCTGTGACGTGTTAGAGGAGAATCAGTTTGTGCGACTATGTATACAAATGACATCTGTATTCGAGCCATCATCGTGCGGACACATACCAATCATTATTTTTGGTAATGAGCAACGCTGCAAGTTTTTCAATACTGTGATGAGTTAAACAAGGAACATATTTATCATAGCTCATCCTCCTCTTTGATTGGCATTGTAGTAGCTCAAGACAAAATAGAAAGACTTGGACTTCAATGGCAAAAAATTTAAATGGTCTTATTCATTCAATGCTACTCTCGGTCTACATTGATTGGCTCCCATCTTCTCCAATGGTGGAGATTCTGAAGAAGCTATTTAAGGAGAAGAAGTGGGATAATTCGATGGTGGTGAAGGAACCCATTACAAATGCGCTCAACTTGAAGAAGATCCTTTCACCCATGGCTAAAAGCTTTAACCGTCATCTATCTTTCATGAGCTTAAATATGATTATTTATATGGCCATTATATTTAATTTTGGGAAGATCTTTATGTATTAATAGAGCTGAAAAAGAACATATCTTCCCCTGTGCTTAAATATATAATAGTTTTCTAGTTAATCTAAAAACCAGAGAGTTTGTGGTAAACTTAATAAGCCACATTGTAATAAGTTATTGGTGATCTCTGGAAAACCATTAAGTTTACTGGTGAGCTTCGAAACCAGTGAGTTGGTAGTGAGCTCGGAAAAACTACCAAGTTTGCTTATGATCTTTGAAATGGGTTAGTTTCCTGTGAACTCGTGAAACCAGAAGAAGTGTTAAGGAAACTTGAGTATGCCTCCTGGAGTTTGAATTCAGAAGAAGTGTTGGGGACACTTATGTATTCCATTGTACGAGGCATAGTGGAACCCAAGACACAATGAGTTGGTGTCCTTGGAAGAGTGAATATAGGGACGGGGTCCCGAACCACTATAAAAATTATCTTGTTTGTGTGTGTGTATGTTTATTCATTTGTTTTATTCTTCATGCATTTTATTATCTCTATTATCCTATGCCACACCCCACACAAGCACGAAAAGAGTGAAATGATTCTAAAGGGGTTAAGCAATGAATTTTTTATTTACCCAATTCACCCCTCCCCCCTTGGGTTAAGTCATCCTATGGTTATCCAATAAGTGGTATCAGAGCGGGCTAGATAAACAATTCGAGTGATCCATTTGGCTTACCCAACATTATTATCCTCTATGTTATTTAAAGAGTAATCCATCTCCCATCTTCCAAATTTTTTATAGATTATAAACTGGATATAATGGAAAAGGAGATTGGAAACATCTCTTATGGCCAAATGATTTTCATCTATGAAAATTTTCTGTATTGGCATAAGTGAGAATGAAATAATAGCAGAGCTAATAATGTTTGAAAACTCTCTATATGCTCTCTATCCCACCATTTACAAAGATGTCTTAGCTTATAGATTAATATGAAAAGTCTTTAGACATGCCAAAGATAAATTATTAAGGGACAAAAATACTTGACAATCACACACCACTTGCGTTATCATTTAAACTAACTTGAGTGTAAGCAATCTAAGAAAGGAGAAAATGTTTCAAAAAAACAAATGAAAGATGCGATGAAATACCAAGTTCCTTCAAAATAAAAAGGAAAGGTAAGTATAGGTCTGAGACTTAAACTCAAACACTATTATTGAATGTGTCATTATCTGAAATTTTAAAATATTTACTTTTGTGTTTCTTTCAGTCCATTCCTTTGAAATCCTTCAATTTATTCTATATCTGCACCTTTACTTTTAACATTTATTTATCAAAAGAAACAAATTTACATTTTACCCTTTTAATTTTTACTTATTTAGTTAAATTCAAGTTTCATCTTTGAATTATTTACTTTTGTTGCTTTATGTCTATACAAATCAATTTACATTTACTTTTATCTAAAGTCTTTCTCATCTTATCTGTGAATTCTTATCAAAGACATTCTCTGAATTTTTATAATTAGAATTTGTCTTAATTTCCTGTAGTTGTATATAGATTAAAATTGATTTATGAAACAATGTTTACATATTCATTTATTCATTCATTTGCACATTATGAAGAAACCATATTTAGAATTTTTTTGATTACTTAGATAATTGTACATTGATAGAAATAAATTTTCATAGTTCCTTCAATGCACATCCATCTAACTTAAGTACATACATAGCTTTTATATATACTTTGATCATTCATGTATATACACAAGAAAATACAGACCTCACACTAGAGCTAATAGAACTCTGAAAAACATAAAATAAAACTTCTAAGATAATCAAGAAGAAAATAAACAACCCTAAAATAACAAGTAACTTGAAAATAAGAATGTTTAAAAGACACATAACTAAAAAAGATAAAATAACATAACTGAATAATTATGCTCAAATTCAGTACAGAAGAATAAAAATTATTCTAGCACATTAATTCAACTATAAGTTACAACAGTGCTAATTCAAGCATCTCAGTAAGTGATTAAGGAAAAATGCTTATTTTGTTCATTTATGAAAACTGCTTTAATCCATTAGTTTATTCCTCTGCATACTGCTATGGTCAAAATGGTTCTTTACACTAATAAATTGGCAATAAATGTCCACATCAATTTGAACTCGTTGACCAAGAAGTAATGCAAGAATGTGTTAAGTGTATGCAGAAAAACTTGAGTTGAGCAGAGGAAGAATGAAAAACAATGAGAAATCAAAACCTTCTTCTCCACTCACAAATCCAAGCAAATAAGCCAATAAGTTTAAGTTCCAAATGAAAAGAAAGGACTGAATAAGTCAAGATCATACCTTGGACAATATCAAATTATAGAGGAAGGACTATCACCTTCAAATAGCAAAAGTTAAATGAATAGTCAAGCTGAAAACAAAACTTATGAGCTCAAATGAAATATCTACAAAGGATGCGCTAAAAGAGATAAGTTGTCTAAACTTGATTATATTTTCTTTTATTGCTATATACTCTAGTTACCTCTAAATAAACTACATTGGATTTGAATTAAGTTGAGTTTACTACTTTGAGCTAAATCATGTCAAAAATCTAAATAAACCTTAAAATGATCAAAACTCTAACATCTACTTCTTCAAGACATCAATAACCGCTACTAGCTCCTCAAACCATTGCTGAGTCTCAGCCAACTCCTTCTCTAATACATTAACATGATCCATTTCTAACCTCTCACTTCGTAAAATAGTTATCGATATACTGCCTATAAATATATCTAAAGCCGAGAATTTCTAGGGTCACAACCACTTCCTAAGAGATGCATTAACTCTGCAGTCCAAATCTCTATAGTCATCCTTTTGATAAAAACAACAAGAGTAATTCATTAGTGACACTAACATAGAATACATTCTTGTACACTAGAGACCTAATATCAGGATTCAATAGGAGCATGCATGTTCACCATAAAAAGATAATAAATAAACCACGCTAACTACATCTATATGACTAGCATAATAATGCACTCATAAAAAGAATATAATTCACTAAAAAGAATAAAATTTTGAAAGAGAATTGCAAATCATTAAACATAGAAACTGAAAGATAAAGTTAAGCAGTTACTAAAACTTTAACAACTATTTTCTAATAAGTCCTGACTAATTCCGTCTCCAAATTCTTAATACGTTCTATGGCTTCCATGTGAGCCATGGAATTCTTGTGTAAGAGATGATTAAAATAAGCAACACTACCCTTGGTATAGAATAAATCTTTCTTTAACACTTTAATCCTGTCATGAAGAAATTGAATCTTCTCTGCATTCTCATTGTCATTAACTTACATATGCTTTGAAAGAAAACTGGATAATGCCATGATTGCTTTGGTGTACATTGAAATATTGTCTGGTGTCTCTGACTACTTTATTCATAACAAAGAATTAGAAGCGTTTCTCCATTTCCCAAGCAATCTATTGATTCTATCATTAAAATTCCTAACCGTCTCCTTTGATATTAATGATAGTCAGAAGAAGAAAGTGGGCGCACATTAAAAGACAAGGACCCAACACTAAAAATAACTTAGAATCATGCATTGTCATTATAAGACTTATCTACTTGCATGAAATCATTTTAACATCCTTGCATTAAATGATTTTAATGAAGAATTAATGAATTAATGCAAGCTAAAAAGATGTTTACATTGTTAAAATTATGCCTAAACCACATTTGCAAATTGCTTACATATTTAAAATCTCAATTATCTTCTTGATATTAATGATAGTTTGTTGCCCTTAAATATGCATGACACATGATAAGAAATCTATGCAATTTAGAAAAACTAGTAAGGGCTTTGGGAGACGGGGAGAGAAAGTTACAATCCAAATAACACAAACGAGAAAATATATTCCAGAATTTCATAAAATAGGGAGAGAAGAATTTAAAGAATGATTATATAAACAAAAAGACAAATATAATTAAAGGGAGAGAAATAAAAGAAAAGTAAAAAGAAAATTAAGCTATAAATTATAACCAAAAAGGGGGAGAGAAAATTATTCTAGGATTCAAATAAAATAAGCGGAGAAGAATTTAAAGAAAGATGTAAGAAAAATATATTTAAGAAAAAAACTAGAATTAAAAATTGGAAAAGTAATAAGCTTGAAAGAAAAATCTTTTTGATCATGACATAAAGGGGGAGAGGAATATTAGAGATTTGTAATAAGAAAGCTAGGAATATTAGAAGACTTGTAAGAAAACTAGGAAAATGATTAAAACAGTCAAACTCATAGGATTATAAAAGTCAAATACTCAGGGGGAGATTAAACCCATAGGATTATCCAAGTCAGATACTCAGGGGGAGATTAAAAGAAATTTTCAAATTTTTATATAAGGCCTTAAAGTTTTTCATCATTATAAAGGGGTAGATTGTCGATATTATATATGATTTTGATGATAACAAAACTTACATTAATATTCCTCTATGCTTAAATCTCTAACGATTATATATATGGTTATGAATAAATAATAATTAAATAACAAAAACACTTAACCAAGAATAATAAATTAAACAAGCATACAAACTTCTTTTTATGGTGCGCACACAATAAACATAAATTAACTTTCATTGCATAAACTTAGTAAATAAATATTATGCATCATAATTACTTAAGCTTTCATATTATGCATTCAATGAAAATGTATGTTATCCTTGCTTTACAAAATGTTACAATCACATGAGGATAAAATATATTATGATATTATATATAAAAGCTAACAATGTAACAAGTGCAAAAATGTTCAAGTGCAGGATAATCATTTTTTAGAACAAACTGCCACAACAATTTGCTACATTACAAAGGAACTTAACTAATGAAAAGTGTGGAAGAAGAAGAAGAAGAAAGTAGTAGACAAGGAACAAGAAAGGTTGCAGAAAGCTTCCATGAACAAAAAGTATGGGAGAAAAACAAGGCTTCGAAGGAGTGCTACAATGAGCTTGCATTGTCTGTCAGCCTCAAGGAGAAAATATTGATAGACAAATGCAAAGCAAGAAGATAAAGGAGAAGCCATGATCAAAGAGCTTAAGTTGCCGGCTACTTATATCTGATATCCAAGATAAAAGCACAAGGATGAAGAAGCAACTCAAGGCTTGGCAGACAAAGGAGTTGAAGATGAAACCATGGTTTTAGAAAAATAAGTCTATTCAAGAAATTTGAACTATCTACACCAACTAGACAAAGCCTATCTGAGATAAAGAAAGAAGAAGAAGCTCCATCAAATACTCAGATAGAGGAAGAAAGAAGAATTGCCACCCAAACAATAATACAAGAAATGAGAAGACTAGAGTTATCTAAGGACAAAATAGTAATATAAATATTGAAGGGAGTACAACTTGAGTTGAACCAAGATAGACAGATCAAGATTGAAGAGACACGGAAGTTGCTAGGATAAACCCCTTCTGTTGCTCAAAGTGTGCTGAAAAACTAAAGAACTTTGCCTCATCTTTGGATCAAAAGTTCGTCTGTTATAATAGACAAAGTTCAGCCAAAGCAAAAGATAAAATAAATGCTGCATAGTGAGCATAGATGAAGCCAAAAAGACAAAGAGCTACTTGGATTGAATTGGGCTACAATAGATAAAGGCACAATCATCTAGAACTTACGACAGGCAAACGCAATGTGCAAAATATTCTATCCAAGATAAAGCAAAACACACTTCGTCTATTTGAGTAAGTTGAAGTTAGTTTCATCTGGCACTTTCAACAGACAACAAGAAACAAAAGAAGAAGATCTCACTTTGTCTATTAGTGCAAGACTGAGCAAACTTTGTTTGTCACCTCCAATAGATGATGAAGAACAAAGGAATCATATCCTAGTTCGTCTATTCGTATTAAGGGAATTGGTTGTCAATCAATCAGATCATTTTCATCAACGCTGTACAAGTTAATCTATTATCTTCAATAGACGAAGCATATACACGGGGATCAATCAACAGACAAATCTTCCAGAGGAATTGTGACAGACAAGGAAGTGTTTGTCTATCAGTCAGTGTAACTTTATATGCAATAAAGTTCGTTGACTAGTTAACATATATGCTCAGTCTTGTAACTTATGGAAGTTCAATAGATAGACAAACCCTGGGAGAATTCATTTGTAACTTATGGTAGAGTAATGTAGACAGAGAGGCTGTGACATGTCAGAGGAGAATCGGTTTGTGTAACTAAGTAACAAATGGCATCTGCATTCGAGCCATCATTGTGTAGACACATAATAGTCACCATTTTTAGTAATAAGTGACATTGCAAGTTTTTCAATTCTATGACAAGTTAAACAAAGAACACATTTATCACAGGTCATCTTCCTCTCTGATTGGTGTTGCAGCAACTCGAGACAAAACAGAAAGACTTGGACTTCAACGGTAGAAAATTCAAATAGTCTTATTCATTCAATGTTGCTCTTGTCTCTGCATTGATTGGCTCCCATCTTATCCAATGGTCAAGATCTGAAGAAGCTACTTAAGGAGAAAGAAGCAGGACAATTCAGTGGGGGTGAAGGAACCCATTACAAATACGCTCAACTTGAAGAAAATCCTTCCACCCATGGCCAAAAGTTTTAACCATCATGTATCTTTCATAAGGTTAAATCTGCTTATCTATATGGCCATTAGCTTTACATTTTAAGAAGATCTTTATGTATTGATAGAGCTAAAAAAGAACATATCTTCCCCTATGCTTAAATGTGTAATAGTTTTCTGGTGTCACGCCCCACCTTCCGAGGCGTGACTTACCTTTTCTGCACTGTATTTCACCTCGATTTGCCTACTTTTAGGGTGGGGTGCTCTACCCAAAATTAGGTAGAGCCTCCTCTGAATTTCATCCATTCAAACCTATATAATATTTATCAAATAAAATAAAATAATAATATAAACTCTAAAACACACACCTACACCCTGAATCATGATAGCAATATACCAAATTGGGGTCATATCATTCTAATATAACATTAAATATACCAATCTATGACATGTCATATATTCCATTCCATATTATTTGACATTTTTGAATTATAATTATACAAATTTGATTAAATTATAATTATACATCACTTATACAATTATACAATCACATACAATTTCCAAATTCACATTTCTATACTACACATCCATTTTCTATAAAATATAATCATGATCATTATCTTTGGGCTCCTTTCTTGACCTGCTAGCTAAAAATATAAATAAGAAGGTGTGAGACAGGGCAACTTAGTAAGCAGCCATGATTCAAAAATAACAATAAATCAAAATAACATGTTCAAAACCAACATAAATTTCAAATCCAAATAATCAAAATCTTACTCATGAAACCCACATTTACATTATCAATTCAATCTCAAATGATTGTATTCAATTATGCCAATATACTTCATACATATATATCACTTTATCAATTTTTATAAATTATAATATCATTTCTATAAATCATTCACACTATTCCTCAATAATCAAATAACCTTCCCATAAACAAAATACTAAGTATTTCAAACCAGGAGATATAAATTATCCCAAACATTCTTGTACTCCCAAATTAGACATAATGAAATGTGGGATATGCACTATTCCCAGCAAAAATACAAATATCCGGTTAAACAAATGACATATTTCATATAGCCAAAAGAAAGAGCCTACTTACATTAGTGTGGAATCATAGCACTACATCAGAATAATTCTTTAAATTCTTTGATTCCAAATCCAAGTTGAATTGGCCCTGCATATATCATATATATCATAAATTCAAGCCCGCTTTATTTCTTATTGAAGCAATTTGTCAAATATA
>JAYJMB010006752.1:0-10755 GCA_036873735.1 Pouteria campechiana | reverse complement strand
TTTCGTTTCTTCCTCATTATTTACTATGCCTGATCTGACTTCTTGAGCGCGCTCTCCGCGACGCGTTCTCGAAACACGTGGTTGAATATTTTTTATGAGGTAATTTGAGGCCTACTAATTTCATATTCCTATTTGCTATCTGTTATTCTTTTAACATGGCATATGATGGGTGGACGACATACTTTAACATCCATTCTAACTATAAAATAGATATCACACCCATAATCCCATATGCATGTACCTGGATATTTTTTGAAATTTGTAGGCTACTGTAGAAAAAAAGAAAAAGATCTGGCATTCTTTAATATTTCAAGTTGTCATGGAAAGATAAAAAGACGGATTCGATATTTCTAAGATTGCAGGTTGCCATGATGACATATCCTAATAGCCTAAAATCTAAGGAGGTGTTATCATTAAAATCTCTTATGACTGTCCTTTCACATCAGTATACAACCAGTTTGATTAAGCAGTGAACAATTTCTCATGAGTTATTCAAAAAAAAATTCTATTAAAGCTACCTCACTTTGCTAGTGCTTTTCCTAACAAAAATTGGAAAAGGTCAAGAAGACTGGTTTGATAGTACTTAACTAAAGGGCGTACACAAACACTATATGCCTGACCAGAAAGAGTTCCTAGTCCCACTATACTATGCCTGACTAGGAGGAGTTTTCGGTTCTGTTATAGCTCGACTGGGATGAGTGCTTGGTCCGGCTTTGGCCCGACCGAAAGTCATTCCTAGTCCCGCTATACTACGCTCAACTAGGAGGAGTTCTCAGTCTTACTTAGCCCCGACCGAGAGGAATTCTTGGTCCCACTCTGGCCGAACCCAGAGGAGTTCTTGGTCTCACTATATATCTGACTAAAAGGAGTTCCTAGTCTCATTTCAGCCTGACCGGAAGATGCACTTGACCAAAGGCCAATAGCACTTCTGCTCCATATATTAAAACCTGACCTTTCGGTCGAGTATGTAGCCCCCCTTTCCCTATGAGCAAACATCAGAAGACACGAATAGGAAAATGCTTTGTGATTTCATTCACAAGTATTCCACAAAGTTTGCTTGTGTATAATCAGAGATAGAGAAAATATAACTTTTTATTTATAAATGTGTACATTTATATATCCTCCTCGTTCGGTTGTACATCCTTTAAATTGACCCTGAGGAGTTTCCTAACTATCTTTTTTTACAGGAGTTGAAAGCCCACCTACTCCAGCAGCATCTCCTAGCACTCCGGCTCCCCATCGAGCTGCTCCAGGTGCATTCGACGGACCTGAGATATCTCCACAGAATGTTGCTCCCTCAAAATGCTGGCCTCTTAGTGCAAAGACTCCTCCAGGCTAGCAGCTTCCACCCCTACCCTCGCCAGCTAGTCCACTTTAGCCTCGATGATAGTAACAGCAGAATCCCACCTGACCCTTGCCTCCAAGAGGGAATGCTTGGCCTCCCTCTACACAAGCATAACAGCATCTCGCTCGGCCTTTGCCTCCAGAAGAGACTCTTCAGCCTCTTGCTGTGGTGCTAACACCGCATTGGCCTCTATCTTAAAGAGAGAATGCTCAGCCTCCTTTTGCGTGAGGACCACAGTGTCGCACGCCGCCTCTATCCTTTTAAGGGCTCCCGTGCTTAGACCACAGCATCCCAGTCTGCCAGTAGCTCATCCTCCTTCGCCTTTAGCTTTGAGGCGGTCCCCTCCAACTAATTAAAATGGACCTGTTCCTCTTATAACTCTGTCATTGCGGTGGAAAACTTGGTGATGGCGGCATCCTACTGCTCCTGAGTAGCTGCAAGCTACTACATTGCCTGCTCCATTCAATCGACGAAGCTCTGCCTTCTAATCACATGCCGCACAATGCAAAGGCAGAATCTATCAGCAAGCCATCCCGGGTGCATTTATTTACTCGCACACAATCCTTGGGGTATGCTAGCTTGGTAACGAAGGCATGCTCTATCGTCGGGTTCTCTAGTAGGGACATTATTGATATCCTCCCAGCAAGAGTGGCACTCACTAAAGTGGAGGGCTGAGAGGAACTTTGACTCCCTAAAGCAGCAATTCCACTGCTGGAGTCAAATCTAGGAGTTAGAGCGAGGCCTCACCCAGAGGCGCTAAGCAGGAGGATCTGCACTGGGACCTAAAAATGAACACTTCAACATGCTAGCCAGCCGGTTGGAAGAGAACAAACCTAGAGAGAGAGAGAATAGAAAGGAGGAGAGAAGAATGGAGTCAACAAATAAATACAAGGAAGAGGTAAAAGACACTTCCAGTCATCAAAGGCACCTACTGGCAAGAGTTGTGGCAGGATGAGAAGTCACAACTGCTTCAGGCCGAGGCGCCTGTATGACCATCTCCTCAAGAACTCTGCCAAAGTCGATCTCTCTCGAACCTCTAGTACTCCTCCTGCAGCCTCCTTCGAGAATGTATCTTCCTCTCTATGCGGCTCCGCCATTGCCAGGAACTCCTGTCTCCCTAGCATCACTCTCATAGCCTCCTCCGGAGATGTCTTCGGCTAGAGCCTATTTTGAGGGATAGGAGGGAGTTGAAGGAGAAGGAACGGACATTGAAGGAGTAGCAGCAACTAAGGAATGTAGTGGGGACACTGCTGCAAGAGGCAAAACAGAAGACACATCCACCCCTGCAGAACCAACGGGTGGGGAAATTACCACCGAAGAAGAGGGAGGAGAGACAGGATCGGCAAACGAGGAGGGGTGGTCAACCACCCCACCTACAAGTTCATCTAAGTCCACCCCAGAGGCAAGAGCCCCCTCATATGCCAACCTAATACGAGGGGAAGAAGCCTGATCCGCTCCCCCAAGACGATCAAAACCCTTGGAAGAAGAGGATGACAAAGAACAATATGTAGGAAAAGAAGATGAAAAAACTCAGAATGGACCCATGCTAAGAGAACGGATTATGTTCAGCGGCTCCAGTCCCGTGACCTCTCAACAAGGGATCCAAAAGAAGGGGGACAAGAGGGAGCAGTGGAACACGGCTGCCTCCTAGCAGCGACCTTAACCCTTTGACTCCTTGATGGACCTGCCCCTTTGGATGAAGGAGTAGGCGCATCAAAGGGACTGGAAGCTGCAAGAGGAGCCAAGGGAGGTACAATAGAGGGAGCCGACGTAGCAGCAGGGGCTTACTCCTAAGGACCAAGAGAGACAACAGTAGGAAGGAGTTCATACTCACTCAGAATGACGGATCTAAGATTGGGAAAGAGATAAGGAAGGTTTGCTCGCATAGGAATAAGGTCAGGAGTAACAATTTCATGACCCAGGAAGTTACACGGATAGTTTGCTCGACGACACTGCTCGTTAGTGGTGACAATGTCCACTACCAAAGCACCCAGAGACATCGACCTATACCTAATAAGGTACAGGCTATAACATTCTAGTTGAGAAAGAGTGACTGTCCCGTATCTGGGGAAAGTATTCTAGACCATGGGAAAGGGGAAGCCCCCAGCGAACTTAACCCAGACCCAATGACTTTTCTAGTCTTCACCTAGGTCTGAAACCCGCTAGAACAACTTCTGCCATGGAGGGCAGGGGAAGAGGTAAAAATAATAGTAAGAATTATGAGCCTTGTTAAGGGTGAAGATCGAGACGAACATTGTAAAAGAAAAGACAAAAACCTCCCCTAAGCTGGGTTTCGTTTAGACCAGGATCACTTCATCCCTGATCTCTATCGACACCATAACATTTCCTTGGGATAACTAGTCCCCAACTCTTGGCGTTATATAGCGTCCCTCTCCTGCTAGGTTCACAGCTTAAGGGAGGTTTCTATCTTTTCTATTGCAATGTTCACCTCAATCTTCACCTTTAACAAGACTCCTAATTCTTCCTATTATTTTTACCTCATCCCCCGCCCTCCATGGTGAAAGTTATTTTAGTAGGTTTCAAACCAGGACGATAATTGAAAAAGTCATTGGGCCTGGGTCAAGTCTGCTAGGGGCTTCCCCTTTCCCGTCATCTGGAATACTTTCCCCAGATGTAAGACAGTCACTCTTTTTCAATTAGAGGGTTATAGCCTGTACCTTATCAGGTATAGGTTGATGTCTCTGGGTGCTCTGGTGGTGGAAGCCATCACTACTACCAAGCAGTGTCGTCAGGCGGACTATCTGTGTGGCTTTTCGGGTCATGAAGTCGCTACTCTTGACCCTATCCCTATGTAGGCGAACCTCCCTTCTCTCTTCCCTGATCTTAGGTCAGTCATTCTGAGTGAGTATGAATTCCTTTATACTATTTTTTCTTTTAGTCCTTGGGAGTTGGCTCCTACCATTGCATCGGCTCCCTCTGTTGTGCATCCCCCGACTCCTCCTACCACTCCCAATCCCCCTGCTGTGCCAGTCCCTTTGGCCAAAGGGGGGATCCATCAAGGCGTCAGAGGGTTAAGGCTGCTGCTAGGAGGCAGTTGGGTTTCACTATTCCCTCTTTTCCCCTTTCTTCTAGATCCCTTGGGGAGAGGTCATTGGATCCAGAGCCGCTGAACGTAATCTGTTCTCCTAGCCGGGGTCCATTCTGAGTTTCTTTGTCTTCTTCTCCTGCATATACCTCACCATTGTCCTCTTCTTCCGAGGGTTCTGATCATCCTGGGGGAGCAGATCAGCCTTCTTTCCCTCATCTTAGGTTGACCTATGAGGGAGCTCTTGCCTTTGGGGTGGACTTAGATGAACTTCTGGGTGGGGTGGTTCACCACCCCCCTTCGTTTGCTGATCCTGTCTCTACTTTCTCTTCATCGGCGGGAATTTCCTTACTCATTGGTTTCACCGAGGTGGACACGACTTATGTTTTACCTCCCGCAACAGTGTCTCTGGTATGTTCCTCGGTTGTTGCTGCTCATTTAGTGTCCGTTTCTTCACCTTTAGCTCCCTCCCATCCCTCAAAACTTGCTTTAGTTGAAGACATATCTCTAGAGTAGGCTGTGGGAGTGATGCCAGGGAGACAAGAGTTCCCGGCAAAGGCAGAGCTGCATGGAGAGGGAGATACATCTTCAAAGGAGGCTATAGGAGGAGTACCAGAGGTTTAGGAGGGACTGGCTCAAGCGGAGTTCCATGAGGAGATGGTCGTAAAGGCGCCTTAGCTCGACGTAGTTGTGGTTTCTCGTCCTATCATAACTCTTGTTGGTATGTGCCTTTTATGATTAGAAGCATCTTTTACCTTTTTCCTGTATTTGTTTACTGACTCTTTTCTTGTCTCCTCCTTTTTATTCTCTCTATTTTTTTTAGGCTTGTTCTCTTTCAACCGGTTGGCTCACGTGTTGAAGTGTCTGTTTTTGGGTCTCAATGTGGATCTTCTGACTTAGCGCCTCCGAGGTGAGGCCTCCAGCTCGAGCGAGCCTGCTCTAGCTCTAGTAGCGGAACTGCTGCTTTAACAAGTCAGAGTTCCTCTCAGCCCTCTACTTCGACGGGTGCCACTCCTACTGGGAGGAAGCCGATAATGTCCCTGCTGAATAACCCGACAATAATGCATGCCTTTATTACCAAGCTAGCATACCCCAGGGATCGTGCGTGAGTGAATGAATGCACCTTGGATGGCATGCTGATTAATTCTGCCTTTGCCATCATGCGACATGCGATTAGAAGGCAGGGCTTCATCGATCGAATGGAGAAGGTAATTCAGCAGCTTGTGGCTGCTCAGGAGGAGCGGGACACCGCCATTACCAAGTTTTTCACCACGACGGCAAAGTTGCAGGAGGAGTAGGTCCATTTAATCAGTTGGAGGGAACCACCTCAGAGCTGAAGACATAGGAGGACGAGTTGTTGGCAGACTGGGATGCTGCAGTCCAGGCACGGGAGGAGGTTGAGGGCACCCTTAAAAGGGTAGAGGTGGAGCATGACGTTGCGGTCCTCGCATAGAAGGAGGCTGAGCATTCCCTCCTTAAGGTGGAAGCCGCTGCGGTGACAGTGTAGCGAGAGACCGAAGTGTCTCTTCTAGAGGTACAGGCCGAGCAAGATGCTGTTGTGCTTGCGCATAGGGAGGCCGAGCAAGATGCTATTGTGCTTGCACATAGGGAGGCCGAGCATTCCCTCTTGGAGGCAAGGGCTAAGCGGGACACTGTTATTGCTATCGTCAGGGCTAAAGTGGAGTAACTGGTAAGGATGGAGGTTATAGTTGCTGAGCAAGAGGAGTCCCAGCATTTTGAGAGAGCAGCATGCCATAGAGATATATCGAGTCTGCCGAATGTGCCTAGTGCAGCTCGCTGAGGAGTCGGAGTGCTAGGAGGTGCTGCTTGAGCAGATGGTAGACTGTTTTGGGCGGCGTTTGACTCCTATAAAAGAAAAATAGCTAGAAAACTTTCCGGAGTCAACTTAGAAGATGTACAACTAGACAAAGAGGATATGTAGATGTAAACAAAAATATTATATTTTCTCTATCTCTAATTATGCATATGCAAACTTTGTAGAATACTTGTGAATGAAATCACGAAGCATTTTCCTATTCTTGTCTTTCGATGTTTGCCTGCAGGGAAAATGGGGCTACTTACTCGACCGGAAGGTTAAGTTTTTATATATGGAGCAAAAGTGTTATTAGCCTTTGGTTAAGTGCATTTCCCTGTTAGGCCAAAGTGAGACTAGAAACTCCTCCTGGTCGGGCATATAGCGGGACTAGAAACTCCTCTCACTGGTGCCAGAGAGGGACCGAGAACTCCTTTCAATCGGGCCAAAGCGAGACCAGAAACTCCTCTTGGTCGGGTGTAGTATAGCGAGATCAAAAATTTCTCTTGATTTGGTCAAAGCAGGACTGAGAACTCTTGGTCAGGCCAAAGTAGAATCGGGAACTCCTCCTGATCGGGTGTAGTATAGTAAGACCAGGAACTCCTCTCAGTCTAGCCAAAGCAGAACCGATAACTCCTCCTGTTCGAGCGTAGTATAGTAGGACCAGGAACTTCTTTCAATTAGGCCGAAGAGGGACCGAGAACTCCTCATGGTCTGGTCAAAGCGAGACCGCGAACTCCTCTTGGTCGGGCATAATATAGGAGGACCAGAAACTCCTCTCAATCAGGCCAAAGCGGGATCGCGAACTCCTCCTGGTCGGACCAAATTGGGACCAGGAACTCCTCTTAGTCGGGCGTAGTATAGCAGGACTAGGAACTCCTCTCGGTTAGGCGAAAGTGGGACTAGGAACTCCTCTTGGTCGAGTATAGTATAACAGGACTAGGAACTCCTCTTGGTCGAGTATAGTATAACAGGACTAGGAACTCCTCTTAGTCGAGCCAAAGTTGGATCAAGAACTCCTCTCGGTTGGGCCAAAGTTGGATCAAGAACTCCTCCATGTTAGGCTAAAGCAGGACTGAAAACTCCTCTCAGTCGAGTTATAATGGGACCGAGTACTCCTCCAAGTCAGGTAGTAGTAGGACCGGGAACTCCTCCTAGTTGGGCAGAGTATAGCAGGACCAGGAACTCCTTCTGGTTGGGTGTATAATGGGACAGAAACTCGACGACCTCTATTCAGGCGCGCCCTTCGGTTCGATGCTGCCAAATTGACCTTCTTGAACTGTTCCAATTTTCGTTAGGAAAAACACTAGAAAAGTGAGGTAGCTTTAATAGAAAATTTATTTTGAATAACTCATGCGAAATTGTTCACTGCTTAATTAAACTGGTTGTATACTAATGTGAAGGGATAGACAAAAGAGATTTTTACTCATAACACATCCTTTGATTTCATGTTCTTGGGATATATCATCCAAAGTATGTCATCCACCCATCATATGCTATGTTAAAAGAATAGCAAACAGCAAATAGGAATATGAAATTAGTCAGGTGTCAGATTACCTCATAAAAAGTATTCAACCATGTCACATGAAGAGCATTTAAACATATATTAATGTTTGACTTATGGAGAGTGCATTTATTTTGGAGAGAGAGAGAGAGGAGTCATTAACTCATCCATCTGCATAGGAATAGAATATAGTAAATAAATCTGATGCCACCGTGAAACACTGATTGGCTGCCTAGCACCTGACATATGATGGAATCGCAGAAGGGCCAACCCTTAAACTTCTTGGCAGAATCAAGAAAGCACTTGGTTGGTTACCTGGCAAATGACGGAACCTAGCTATGATCTTTTTTTATGTTCAGAAACACAGGATGTCGTTGTATTCCAAAAGAAATCAAACAAGTTCTGGTTGAATAGGCTCTGGAATACTCATGACTTAGCAGCCTGATGGACATTGGAGAGGCCAGAGCCTTTCTAGTTGCTCTTGTAGATGTGGAAAAGCTGGAAAATTATTATGCTAATACCATTAGCTATCTAGTAAATCTGAATTCAGTGTTAAGGAAGCTATGAGGATCGTGTGTGCAGTGGGTTAGAGTTAAATGGTATTTGCTAATGATGCAAATACGAGTGTTTCAACTCCATAGATTTTGCTATTTTTGCTAAAATTTTCTCTTTGCTCCCTTAGACATCTCTATGCGGGAGTTTGCATTAACTCTACAGAACCGCACTTCGAACGAGACTGACCTACACATTAGACAAGCATCTTAATGCGAATGTAGGTGATCTATGGAAGGCTTTTACGGAGCAACTGGGTCCCACAGGACTGTAGGGAGCTCGCTGCCACTTCTTGTTTCCTTTAGCCTATTTAAATTCCATTTTCGTTAACCTATTCAGATCAAAAAATGAGGAAACGGGTTAGAAAATAAGAATTTTTAAACTGTTTAATTAGAGCCCTTGGAATCGGTAACCACATAGTTGGGTTCCCATAGATGGCGTCAATGTTTGGGTCCTCATCAAACGGAATATTGATGTGATTTTCGAGATAATCCCGCATTGAATCTTGTAATATTAGAACAAAATGTCAAAGGACGCCAGGGATGTTCTCAGTGTGAACACTTGGACGTTGAAGTCAGTAATGGGACTCTTTTAAACTTGATGGGATAATAGCAAGAGCTTATGTTTCGAGACACGTACCTAGATGTATTTATAGTTGAACTTGAGTACATAGCCAGAATGCATACGTAGCTTGTACGCAAGTGGAACGAGAATTCCATAAGGATACGCATCTGAGTCCTAATCTCATGAGACTGCGTAGCAATTGGAAAAAGTATCCCATAAGGGCTGAGATATAATGTGACGTGGTGTAAGCTAGACAATTGGGTATCTATGATAAAGTTTCCTAATATATATATATATATATATATATATATATATATATATATATGTCTCTGTGTGTGTTGGATGCTTATGCGAATTAATCCTCCACATCATATCTATCAATCACCACTATGTGCTATATAACACCATGTTATAGAAATTTTAAATTATCTAAAATAGCCTAATATAACAGAATAAAAATGAGAAGAGATAAAAACAAATGGAGTCTGTAACCCAACCTTACAATATTCCAGTGGTAGTGTGCGGATTCTTGCGCGATCGTGTTGCCAATGTATCAACAGGGGAACGATAAGTGAGAAAAGAGGAGAGAATATGATGTAATGGGAAGTATTGACTAGAAATGAAATGAATGATGATAAAATATGTAATCTTTTTTATGAAAAAATAAAAATAATAATTAAAAAAATAGAATTATTAAATAATTAAGATGTCAAATCACATTAAAAAATTTAAAAAAAAATGAAAAGATTTTTCATCCTTTTTACCTCAACTTCAAACAAAGCCCTGATACTTTTAAGGAAGCGTGATACAGCTAGGTATGAGCCTGTCTTTGATCTTGCACTAGGATGAGATTATAAAATGTTCACTGGCTGTGCCAGATCAGAATATGTTACAATTACCATGCGAAGGAAATAGGAATTCCAAACACGAGGGCCACCTTTTAGTGGACTTCTTTTTCGGGACTTGGATAACGAGGCGGTTTCAGTGGCCTTTTGGACTAGAAAAAGCCCAGGTTGCACATTTACTTGCCTTTTGTGAGATATGCCTCTTTACCGACCAACTCTTTCACCTTAATGTTTATCTTTCTCAGCCAAAAAACCCTTAAATTGTTCACATAATTTTGATTTAACTTTAAGGACGTTTTTCTTTCTATCTATGCAAACCTCAACTTAAAAAGCCATCAGAAGGAGTATTTTGTGATGAAAATTAAGATGGGAAGGGGGGGCGGGGAAATCCAGATGACTTGTGAATTTTGTGGCATGAGCCATAGTGTTCTTTAATTTCATGCAAATAATTTATTTATGACCCATTTATTTAAATAATTAAATTTAAAATATTGTTTCAATTGGGTACTCACGCGGCAATCAAAGAAGGAGAGAAATTTGATGAGGGTATATTCATTCTCGACTGATATAAATTCCGTAGATCATTTAGCTTAATAATTATTGTGATATTTTAAATAGCGTTAAGCATAATGAATAATTAGGATTTAATTGTACATGTACCATACATATTATTATTTACGTGGTAAGTAATTTCCATTAAACATTTTCAGGAATCATTTCATAACTCGGCAAATCTGCAGTGGAGAGGTAGAAATTTGGGATCTGGAAATTGCAACTAGACGTACATCTTCTGGTCCCTCTCCTTTTTCTACGTGATTTATGATTTTGGGGACCAAATGGATAAGTCAACTTGAATCGATTGATTGGACCTGCCTATCTTATAATTACATTCTTATTGTACTATACTTTTTTTCTTATCCAATTTGAGTATATACTCATTAATTTCACCTGGGATTTTTTTATTTTTAATTATTGTTAATCATTATTCCTATCTTTTTAATTATAGATCTTCACATATTCTCAACTTTTCAATAGTTTACATTATATTTTGCAATCGTTTATCTACTTTTTTTAAAAAAATATTTT
>JAYJMB010006751.1:0-10757 GCA_036873735.1 Pouteria campechiana | reverse complement strand
GTTAACTAGTGATTTGTGTAGAGCAATGAGGGCAAGGTGCCATAGATGATAGTGAGAGACTATTGTGGACTTGGCAGGCTTCTAGCCAGGGATACAGGGCATGATAGAATGTTAATTGTGATGTTTTGAGAATAAACAACCTTGCTAATAAGGTTGGATTGATGTTGATATGGCATTATAAACATGATTATATATGAATGAAAATGCCTAATGATATGGCAACTTGAGAATGTTGATTCTGTGTTTGTGTTGATAATGAAATTGTATATGGATGTGTTGTATAAGATTTATGTTATAATGACATGCACAACACGGATGTCATGAAATTAGTGTAGTTGATGACACCAATAGAATGTATGGATAAAGAGATAGATCCCCATATCATGGGTGGTTATGATGTTATGTCCGTAAACTCATATAGCTTTCCTAAGAAAAGTTTGTGCTTATATTGGTTTGATTATATTGCTGGAATGAGGAACATCATGTCTAGAAACCCCCATGAAAGCGATTAAATGACTAGACATTTTGATGAAACTATTATTGAAAAATTAGTGACAAGCAACATGTTTTTAGACATGATTACTTTGTAATTTAGTTAAGCTAGTCGATAATTTAAAGGTTTATATGGGTTAAAATGAATGGTAAAGTTGTATGATCAGAGAGCCACAAGTGGCACGGTGTATCATTAGGATATAGATCCATAATGTGTGAATTAATTTGTATGAATAAAGTAATAACTTGAAAATGATGCTTAAAGTTTTGAGATCGAAACTTTTTATAAAGAAGGTGGTCTGTAAAACCTAGGCTGTTAAATTTGGGATAATTATGTACCTGAATACACTATAGCTATCTTCAATATAATTATAATGCTGAATTGAGATGGAGAAATTTTTTTAAAATAAAATGATTCAAGTATGTGTGAACTGTATATAAGTTAAAGGAGCTCGTACTATTTAAAAGCATTTGTGAATGGTTAGATGGTGTGATTCCTAGTTATTTGAGGTATAATGTTGGTGTATTATATGTTAGTATTAATTTGGAAAATCATGGCAACAAGCAGTGAAGTGAAAGGAGACAAAGTGAAGAAGAAACAGGGTCAATAGGGCAGAAAAAGGGAGGTCAGCGTTATGGGCGCCATGGCGATGAAACTAGTGTTGTGGCGCCGGATCGAGATGGCTTGTTGGGGCGGCGACTAGAAATTCTAGTGTCGTGGTGCCCAAATTCGGTGCCGACGGTGGAAAACTGTCGGTGGGTTTGTTTTTAAAGCCATTCCGTTTTATTTTTTTCTCCGTTCTGTTTTCTTTTCTTCCCCAAAGCCCTAGCCCTAAACCTCATTTGTCTAAGCCTAAGATTCTTGCCATTTTTACTAGGAAATCATGTGGCTTAGATAAATAATCCCTGATCATCTATTTAAACCCAATTTCCTTCTGTTTGGATGGTGGAAGAAGAAGGAAAACGGAGTTTTACTGCATGTGGTGAAGATCCTTGGTGATTTGAAGTTGGATTTTTGCTTGGGGATGGAAGCCACACACAAAACCAAAGGTAAGTTCCTTTATCCTATTTGATTTCTTAATTTTGCTTTGCTAGGGTTTATACCCAACTTGTGAATAGTGGATTTTGGGAAGATGATATGTATATCTTTAAGAATCAGGGGAAATATTTAATTCCTTGATAATAACATTTTGGGGCTTGTTTGAGCATGAGAAATTTGGTTTTGGATCATGACCTAATTGGGATTAAAAAGGGGCTTTTGATTTTAAAGTGTTCAAGTAACAAATTATTGGCATTAAAGGCTTCATTGACATGTGATCGAGCTTAATTGCTGGTTAATCAACTTCTACAGTCATTATATGTTGTTAGATATGAATTCCCTAAAGTTTACTAAATCATTATGAAAGAAATGACACCTACAAGATATTGGATGAAATGTTTTAATAAGGAATAACTTATTTAGCTAGAGCTTGATTGTAATACTAAAATCCTAACGAAATGGAATGAAGGATTAGTTAGTTTTGAAAATGAAACTTCTTCTTGAAGAAGTTGTGTTGATGTTAAAGAAGTTGTATTAATGTTAGATATATTGAATATGACAACTATGTGCAAACAAATTGTTATGTACATAGGATCCATGGAACAAAGATGTGGAACTCGAGCAACAAAATTGACTATTTAGGGAATGACTCTTCACTCAAGTAAGTAAGCTCATTTCTAGCTGATTATATTGTTAGATGGGATAGTAGTTATCCGATTGTTTGTATCCAGGCATGTATGCATGGTTGGGGATATTGGATATCTCATATTTTGATAAAGATTGGTGTTTATTAGATTTTATGAAAATAGGAATGCTTAAGATACCAAGTATCTCTTGATTAAGTATTACATGGATTTTTTTATGATCATTATGCTATGTGACTATGTGAATGTGATGGGATATAAGATATCCCATGAATATGGCATTATGCAATGTATTCTGTATATACGATTAAAGGGGATGGAGCAGATCCCTTAATTCGATTAGTAGAGATAAACAACTGAATATGGGGGATAGAGAATATCCCATATCTTTATGTATGACAATAATTGTTCTAGTATATGAATGTCTAGATGAAAGGAGTAGAGAATATCCCCTATTTGAGTTGAATAGTATGCCTTATATGAATGTGGTTTTATGGTATGAATTGACAAGGATAATAAGTATCCTAAGAATTCTATGGTAGTGATGTGACCATATGAATTAAAGATTCATGGGGATAAGGATTATCCCCTGATTTATTGTTCTATTATATATATGGATATTGATGGAATTATGAAGTCATTTAATGATTTGTATGTGATAGAATGATGTAATATGGTGTTTGAATGGCGCAAATATAATTGTATACACCTAAAGGGCATAAAAGAGTAATGTATTGGAATAATGAGGACTTAGTCCTCATAGTATGATTGGCTGATTAAGTCTATAGTCAGCATTGGATTGATTTAGGTAAATTTTGGATTAATTATTATTAGTTCTGCCTACTTACCGAGTTGCCCATACTCATACCTTGTTATTCTTATTTTTTTTGTAAGTAAAATAGGTAAAGAATCCCAACTATGGGTTGGGGCTGGGGAGCAAGGAGTGAAGATGCTCTACTTGTGATATGGGATTGTAATCCCACAAAGTATGTGTATGATTGTAATTAAGAGATTTTAAATGATGTATACTATAGCTGTTGATCCCATGTAATAGATAGCTCAAGAGGGGAGGGATGAATTGAGCATATAAAAATTATGACCAAATGATGATTCAAATTATAATTCCTTGCAAGTGTGCGGACGTATAGTAATATAGTGTGCAATGCAAGGGTTGATCCCATAGAGAATAATAAACAAACTTAATTAATCTTAGTTACTAAGTATATAACTAAACAGACTTGGAATAAGATTTGGTATAATTTCAAAAACTTAATAGAATAAAAGTAAATAAATATCTAAAGATAATACAGAGAGATTAACAAGAAGAAGAAGTCTAGGGATCTGATTTTACCACTAGATAATACCCTTTTGCCAATTGAATGTTGGACTTAATGCCTCACTTGGGTTCGTTCTTTCAAAAGTAAAATTATAAACATTAGGTGTGCGAGTTTAAATCAAGTGCTTTCACTCGTTCCAATTACCTATGGTGTGTAGCATAATTGAGGTGAAAATCCATTAAGTTCAAGAACATAAGAACCAAAATAGAATAATTTAGTATATGGTGTGTACCTTAACCATCTATCCTTCTCATTCAAGGGAGCTCATGGTTTAGCATATGGTGTATACCTTAACCATATTTTGATAAATAATCTAACTCATAATATTGGTGATCAAGCAATAAAAGAAATTAAATCATTGCAAATAATATCATGAATGAAACAAGATCATCTAACATTAATAATATCCAACAATCCATAACAAAGAGTATCAAAAAGGGTTACATCTTCATCCTAGAAAAAGAGATTTAGTTCATAAGAGAAAATAAAAAAACTCCCTGAGACAGGATGATAACAATGAAGAACATCTTCTCTCTTTTTTTTTTCTTACTTGCAATTCCTTCTTTATCTCCACAGAAATCTCTCCAAAAAACAGCTCCAAACCCTAGAGAAAAAATCTAAAAATGGAATTGAGAAGAATCCTTGAAAAACCCTAAGTTTTTGCTTAAAAATCCCTAAAATATGCAACTGTGGAAAAAATCAACAAAATAGGTCTGCTGTTGGCACCGACAGTGCTAGCTTGCTGCCAGGCGATGTTCTTCGGTTCTGGTGCTAGTGGCGCCAGTTGGCTATCTTGCTCTATGTTGCTTTTTCACTCCATCTTTGTAGCTATTTTTTTTACTAAATTTTGAGCTTCTTCTTTTCCTTCTTTTTCCACTTCTTTTCTGCTTTTAAGATACCTAGAAAATCCAACAAATAAGCATGAAAATTATCTAAAAGAGATAAAGATTTGCAAATAACTAAGCTTAAACATGTGTAATATAAGTGAATGAAATTCACTCATCAAATACCTCCAAACTTACTTATTTGCTCGTCCTTGAGTAAACTAGAAATTTAAACTCATGGATTAGTTAGGATAATTTCTCTTAATCAATCAGTGACATGCCAGACAAATTACGCATGTACATATAATCCAGAAATCATTCAAGACACTTACTAAGTAATCTCATGAAACTCGTACTTCATCAATCCTTTCATGAAGTGAAAATGTGTGTGTGTAAAGTCAATTTCATGCTACATGCATACTTTTCAGTCAATAATGTGCAAACTAGTGATTCTAATGATCTTCACAAAATACTCCATAAGCTTGATTTTCATGATCCCTCTCCACTAATGTAGATGACTCTGTTCACTTGGATTAATAGGTCTTTGTTAAGCTTGTAATGGGGCTTTGGATTTGGCTAACAAAGAAAAGAAATAAGGATTTATAAAGTAAGAGTTCAAAATTGCATATGAATGTTCACTCTCTTAAATTTTTTTTTCGTTTGGGGTTCTTTTTTTTCTATTTTATTTTTATTATTATGGGCTTTGTTACTATCATACCCCCAAACTTATTTTATGTCAAGTTCATTAGGATGTGATCTCCCCTATTATGGTCTATATTACTACCACACCCCCAAACTTGTTTTCTATTGAGTTCATGAGATTTGGTTCTCCCATTTAAAAGATGATTCCTTATTAATTCTTTTCTTTTTGTCCTTTTTCTTCTTCTTTCGGCATTCTTCTTTTTGATTTCCCCCAAACTTAATTTCTTTTGCTTTACTCGTCCCTTTCTAATAACCATATGTATAGAATATATCTCTTATAGGTCAAGCATAGTTTTTTAGGCTGAAAGGGTCTAGATAATGAGGCTAAAGAAAGAAAATTAAATGGTAGATTTCATATACTTTGCATATGCCATTCTCTCATAAGGCTCAATCGGGACACTAGTGACATAAATGTACTAAATTAGCTTGAAAGGCTCAAACTGATCAAAGTATGCCTAAATCACTTCCAAGTAAACATATAATCTAGGATTCTACCTTGAGGAATAATCAAACAAGTTCTAGAATGCTCATGTCAAACAAAATATGTCACTGAATTTATAAAATCATTAACTAATTGTTTGGGCAGTTCCCAAACAGAATGCTGATGCAGCTTTCGAGATTTTCCCTCCTTGATTCCTGCAAGACTAGAACACTGATTAGAGGATGCTGGGGGTGTTCCCGGCGTGAACACTCCGACGCTCAAGTTAGTATACGGGACTTTTGGAGGGAGAAAGGAATAGGAACGAGTGATCTGTCCCCGGGATGCATACCTGGTCCATATTTATACATGAGCGGGGTGCGTAGTTGGGAGTCTTGCGAGTCTGTATGCAGGACGAAATAAGAAGTTTACTTAGGAGAGGGATCCCTGGGGATGCATATCCTGACTCCGAATTTTGTGGGATTCGGAGAGATCCCTAAAAAGGGTAGCAGTCTGACATGTCGAGTTGCTAGCTTGATAGCTAATATGTGTTAGAGTTCCCTAACACTAGTCTCCCCCTTTTGAGAGGGTGCGGAGTGCCTTATTTCTTGAGTTTCATGCGTGAGTTTTTTGTGAAAATATGCATCTTCCTGCGTATCTATCTAATGGTTGGATTAAAAGGATCTTGGCAGGTCCGTTTCTAATACACAGATCTACTTCTCAAAAGTGATCTTGCTGCTAGAGATTCTTGATAAGGATTTTTTTGAATCTATTCTCTAACTGGTGTACTGGATCCAGAAGCATTGGGATCCATGCTTTTTATTTTTAATCCTTTGGCAGACATTTTTGAATTTTGAAGGTAACTGCCCTTATGCCGGTTGCTCTTCCTTGCTCACGTGGCGGAGCCATAAATGTGATTTGATTTAACGACGGCTGGTTTCCGGCTTTCGCCAGAAACTAGCCTATTCCTCTTCCGGTTTGCTTGTCCATTTTCTGGTTTCCCATGAAACCCTAGGTGGTTTTGTGTGGGGCTTTTATTTAAGACTCTGTTTCCGAAGACAAGGCTGGTCATTTTCTACTGTCGGGGTAATCATTTTTCCCCTTCTCCTTTGTCTTCTTCATCTTACATTCCTTTTTATTTCTTTAATGGCTGCCGAAAAGTCTTTTCCCCGAGTTTCTAAGGCTGTTATGGAGGTTTTTAGGCTTTACCCTCTTCCCTCCACTATGAGCTGGGAATTTCCAGACTCTTCTACCATTCCGTGGCATCCGCGGGAGGGTTATGTGTCCGTCTCCTTGGGTTCGCTCAAGGAAGGTTTTCACTTAGATCATTGCCATTTTGTTTCTTCCCTTCTTCGTAGCTACAACATTTCTCCAGGTCAATTGGTCCCGAACAGTTGGCGTTACGTTATGTCTTTTTGTCGCTAGGTTCATCAGCTTGAAGAGATATCTATTTTTTCTTTTGAAATATTTTCTTCTATCTTTAATTTGAGTAAAGCTCCCCATTCCTCTTATTACTACTATCTTCTTCCTCATACTCCCTTGCGCAAGCTCTTTGCTCATGTCACTAATCTTGATAACGAGTGGAAAAGTCATTGGGTCTGGGTTAAGTATAGTGGAGATCTTTCTTTTCTTTCCTTTTGGACGACCAGCCCGGTCTGGCCCTCTAGTGTCTTATCTCCTTTGGAGCGGTTTAGCTTGTATCTTATTAGGTATCAGTTGATGACTATCGGTACCCTTTCTGTAGATGCCGTAGTTTTGGCAGAGCATTATCACCAAGCGGATTATCCATGCGGCTTCCCGGGTCAGGAGGTTGTCGCTCTTGAACCTATTCCTTCCTTGACTTCTCTGCCCTCTTTGTTCCCTAACCTTAGGTCTACCATTGAGCAAGAGTATGACCTCCTTCCTTGGTCTAGCAGTGGTCGGTCCCGGGGGACACCGGTTCCCATAGTTTTTGCGGCTCCTGGCCCCGCTGAAGCGGAACCGTCCTGGAGGAAGAGGGTTAGGGCCATAGCTCAGAGGCGAAGAGGGGATACGTCTCTTTCATCTGCTCCTTCTGTTTCTAGCCATAATTCTCCCAAAAATCCTGGGGGGGCACAAGCGGATCTGTCCAATCCTTCGGAGCCATTGGGAAGGTAGTCAGAGGAGGAGATTGTGGGACCTTCGGACTGGCTAAGACCGCTTAATGTTGGTAGTTCTCTTAGTGCGGGTGCTTTTCCCGTGTCCTCCAAGAGTAGTCCCTCTTGTCCATCCTCTGAAGAACCTTTCCCTCCAGGCGAGACCATCCCTCTCATCTCAGAATCCTTACTGTTCCATCTATGGCCATAGTGCCCTTTGTGTCTAGCACTATATCGACGAGTGCTTTCGATTCTTGTCCTTCTTCCGGTAATTCTGAATTCGTGTCTCTTGCTCCCTTATTAGTTTCGACAGCTCCCCTTGATCCCGTGCGACTGACTTCTGTTGCGATGGCTCCGACTATTCTAAGCACATCTGTTGCGATAGATGCAGCTCCTATTGTTTCGAAGCCATTTTCCTCAATCGAGGCGCTACATCTATGCCTTCTTCCTCTGCGTCGGCATCAATGTCTTCGGGTGCGGTTGCAGGATCAAGGCCTTCTTCCTCTTTCACTGGTAAGTTTTTTTGTTTTTTGTTTTGTTGGTAGACCTTTATTTCGACTTCTTTTTTATTTATGTAGGCTTGTTTTCGTCCGATCATTTGGCCAGTGCAATGAAGTGCCCTTATGCCGGTCCGACCTTGGCTCCATTCGCTTAGCGTCTCCGTGGCGAGGCTTCTAGCACTGTTGGCCTTGTTTCCGAACTAGGTGATGCTTCTTCTCAAGAGATGGCGGCTCCGGCGAGTCGGGCATCTTCTCGGCCTTCAACGCCTATTAGTGTGGCTCCTAAGGTGGCGGGGTCGATTACTTCTCTGCTAGAGAATCCTTGGCTGGCTGCCACCTTTGTCACCAAATTAGCCTGCTCTGCGGACCGGTCTCGGTATCTGGACATGTCATGGGAGGATCTTCTCGAGGAGTCCTCCTTGGGAGTGATTCGCCACTCTCTGGAGCGGCAAAGCTTCATCGATCGGATGTGGCTTGTCATGCAGCAGCTCTGCCTTACTCGTGACGAATTGCGGATCTGGACCGAGCGCTTGGAGGAGGCGGAAGAGGAAGTTGATTACTGGCGCAGGGAGCACCGGTTTATAAAGAATGATCGGGATCAGATGATCGCGGAAGCTATAACTTTGAAGGAGGATTTGGAAGAGGAAAAAAATTACTTCTAAGACTTGGAGGAGACTGCCTCTGCTCTTCGGGCCAATGAGGAGCTTCTAAGGGCGGAATGTTCGGTTGCGGAGTCGAGGTTATGGTAGGCGGAGGCTATTGTGTCTCAACTGTGGATTGATCGTGACCACGCATTTTCCATATCTGAGTCCAAGGAGAAGTGTCTCGCTCGTGCTCAAGCCGAGTCTGTGAAAGGGAGAAGGAGCTTCGCGAACAGGTAGCCACTTTAGAAGGTAGAGAGGCAGCTTTGCATTAGGAGATTGCATCGTTGAAGGAAGGGCATGTTACCGCTCTTTCTCAGGTTCGTCAACAGCGGCTGGAACAGTTAGTTGAGGAACCTGAGTGTCAGGAATTGCTCCTTCAACATGTAGTGGATTGTTATAAGTAGTCATTTGAGTCTTGTAAAAAGAAGGTAGCTAGGAAATTCTCTAGCCTTGACCTATATGATATTTCTCCAGATGGGGAGGATATGTAATCTTTTTTGGCTATTTTGCCAAGTGAAATACAATTTTGGCTGTTCTCTCAATGATTTTGTGTACGAAATCTTTCTCAAGTGTGATTATTTCCAAGGTTGAGAGAGGTTCCATCCTGCGGAAGCTTTTCCTCGTCGGTTTCGTTTCTGCGGAACCTCTTTCCCTTTCGGTTTCGTTTCGGCGGAGTCAATGGTCGACAATCCCTATCTGCGGTTTGGCGGTTCCATTTCTACGGACATTCTCTCGCTTCAGTCCCGTTTCTGCGGAGCCGATGGCCCTGTAACCCTTTCTGGGGTTTGTCGGTTCCGTTTATGCGGAACATCTTTCGCTACGGTTCCGTTTATGTGGAGCCGATGGCCCTATAACTATTTTTGGGGTTTGACGGTTCCGTTTCTGCGGAACTTCCTTCCCTTCGGTTCTGTGTCTGCGGAGCCCATGGCCCTTAACCTGTGTTGGGGTTTGGCGGTTTTGTTTCTGTGAAACCTATGGCCCTATAACCCTTTCTAGGGTTTGTTGGTTCCGTTTCTGCAGAGCCCATGGCCCTATAACCCTTTCTGGGGTTTGACGGTTCTGTTTCTGCGAAACCGATGGCCTTATAACCCTTTCTGGGGTTTGGGCGGTTCCGTTTCTGTGGAACCGATGGCCCTATAACCCTTTTTGGGGTTTGGGCGATTCCGTTTCTGCGGATCTTTCTTCCCTTCAGTTCTGTGTCTGCGGAGCCCATGGCCCTTAGCCCGTTTGGGGTTTGGCGGTTCCGTTTCTGCGGAATCTATGGCCCTATAACCCTTTCTAGGGTTTGTTGGTTTCATTTCTGTGGAGCCGATGGCCCTGTAACCTATTCTAGGGTTTGGCGGTTCCGTTTCTGCGAATTTTTTTTACTACGGTTCCATTTATGCGGAGCTGATGACCCTATAACCTTTTGAGGGGTTTGTCGGTTCCGTTTCTGCTGAACCGATGGCCCTGTAACCCGTTCTGGGGTTTGGTGGTTCCGTTTCTGCGGAACTTCTTTCACTATGGTTTCGTTTATGCAGAGCCGATGGCCCTGTAACCTTTTCTGGGGTTTGTCGGTTCCGTTTCTACGGAACCAATGTCCGTATAACCCTTTCTGGGGTTTGGCGGTTCCGTTTCTGCGGAACTCCTTTCGCTACGGTTTCGTTTATGTGGAGCCGATGACCCTGTAACCCTTTCTGGGGTTTGGCGGTTCCGTTTCTGCGGAACTTCCTTCCCTTTGGTTCCATGTCTGCGGAGCCCATGGCCCTTAACACGTTCTGGGGTTTGGCGGTTCCGTTTCTGCGGAACTTATGGCCCTATAACCATTTCTAGGGTTTTTCGGTTCCGTTTCTGCGGAGCCGATGGCCCTATAACCCTTTCTAGGGTTTGGCGGTTCCGTTTCTACGGAACTGATGGCCGACAAACTTTATGTGAAAAAACTAACTTGTATGATTTATTGCTTTACATAAAAGGAGGAGTCCTCTTTGTACAGAAAGGAAAGAAAAATCCTAAAATAAGTATTATTGGTAATTCTCTACTGATAGTACCTCCTCAGATGTTCGA
>JAYJMB010006750.1:0-10758 GCA_036873735.1 Pouteria campechiana | reverse complement strand
TACTCACACTACTACAGAAAATTAGATTGGAGCAAGGTTCTAAATTTGGTGTGCCCACGACAGCACCACCATGGATATAGGGACGAGGTTCTTGAACTACTATACAAATTGTGTTGTCTGTGTATATGTTTGCTTGCTTGTTTTATCTTTTATTTACTTTATTGTTTTCATTATTTATCTTATAATGCACCATACACAATCATGATAAGAGGGAAATGGGTCTAACAAAGGGTTAAGCAATCAATTTTGATATACCCAATTCATCTCTTCCCTCTCAAGTTAAGCCATACTTTTAGAACCAACAAAAGATATACTCAAAATACAATACTGGTGTCTAGCTATCAATTTGGGCATCTAGCAGGTGGATGTTGCGATATCAAAATTTGATGCCATGGCATTGGGATTTTGATGCTGCGGCACTGTATTTTGATGTTGCGGCATCACTTCAAAAATGTGAATTTTCAAGGCATCTAGTGAGGGGATGTTGCGACATCAAAATTTGATGTCATGGCACTGAGATAGGATGTCATGACACTGGATTTTAATATCATGGCATCACTTTAGAAAGCTAATTTTTTTTCAAGTAGTTAGTAAGTTGACATCGCAACACAGGTTTTTGATGTCATGACATCATTCTAGCAGTGCTTCAGAGAACCAAAAAATGTGCCTTTTAAAGGCTTTTCAACCCGTTTTCATTTTGATTTTTCATGCCCACTCTTCTACCCTTGCTCCCATACCTAGAAACTCACTATGCCAAGGCTTGATTCTTGGCCTCATTTGCTAGAAATCATGGAGTTTTAGAAGAATACTTCTTCCATTATCCCTTCTAGCCTAAATTTTTCCAATTTGGACAATGAAATACTAAGGGAAATTCTGTTTAGCTATGATTGAGGGAGGATTCATGCGTATGGAGGTTGAATCTTCATGGGAAAGAGGATGACATGTCCGAAATTGAAGGTAACATACTTCTTCCATCCAAAAATTGGATTTTTTGTAAACTAGGGCTTCTTATATTCTATGAATAGTAACTTTTGAGCAAAATTGATATAAGTTGATATGAGAATCAT
The DNA here is from genome assembly GCA_036873735.1 of Pouteria campechiana. Taxonomy (NCBI): domain Eukaryota; kingdom Viridiplantae; phylum Streptophyta; class Magnoliopsida; order Ericales; family Sapotaceae; genus Pouteria; species Pouteria campechiana. Next base: position 9,691 of record JAYJMB010006750.1, on the reverse strand, counting down.
GAGAAAAATGATTAATTGATTAATTATAGTATTTTTGGCATGCTTTAATCATGAAAAAAATTGATTTATGTTGTAATCCATGAATAAAATAGTAATCTAATTGAATAATAGTTTGGGGATTTCATATATAATGACATTATGCAATGGTTGGATTGGATTAAAAGTTGAATTAACTTGATGTTAAGGCAAATTCAATGTTAATGGTATTGTAGAATTACTATATATAACTAGATTTGAATTTAGATGATATGTCTTAATGAAATATGTCAAGAGAAATGATGTATGCTATATATTTGATGATTATAGCCTAAGATGAGCTATGAAAAAGGTAGTAATATGATGTATTGAATACAAGATTAAAAATGATTGAAGAGTAATTTATTAGCTTTTGATTATATATTGATGAGTATGCAATTATGCATTTGGGAAGTATACGGGCTTAGAAATAAATTAATCATAGTATCAAATTCATTGGTTTGAAACAAATCAATTAAAGTTATGTTTATAAATGAATGGGTTGCTTTGTAAAGGATGATCTGAGAAGGATAAATTGGAATGGAGCTGGAAGAATGTATGATAATTCATTAGTAGGTAAGTAGGAGCCTCTTTGTTTCATTGGAATGTATGATTGGTTGGGGATAATGAATATCCCATTAATTAAATTCAAGCATGTGTGGTTTGGATGGGGATAGTGGATATCCCATATTTGTTTGAGATTAATGGTTATTTGGTTGTGATTGTATGGATGTTAAGGATAACACATATCCCTTGGATTAAAATACTTAGGGTTGTGCTTCGGATGTGATTATGTGATTGTTGAGGATAGAGTGTATCCTTTAATTCTATTTAAAAATGGATTTTGTTTATGATATAATTTTGGATAAGTTATGCAGGTTAATTGTTAAGAATTGTTGAATGTAATAGAAAGAATTATGTATTATATTTTAATGATTGGGAATGATTACATAAATTTTGGGATGTGAACATGTGATGTTCTTAATTATTGATTCTTAGTTCCTATTATTTGCGCCTACTTAAAGAGTTGCCCAGACTCACACCTTCTTGTTTAATTTTTTTAGCTAATAGGCATTGGCGAGCAAGAGTAGAAGATCATTATGAAGGTTTGATTGAATATTGCGATTGGAATCCCTTTGTATATTTGTATAAAATAGATTTGTATGATTGTATTAAATTGTAAATGATGTATATTGCATTGTCATGGCATGTCAAAATAATGTAAATGTATATGATGTGGAGGTGGATTGTGTTATTGCTATCATGGGATGAAACAAATTCTGGGTAGGGGTAAGTTGGGCTAGTTGAGCTAATTATGATTTGATTGATAATTATTGGATTTTTTAGTTTTGTACATGATTGGAAATTATGATTGTATTCCAAGCTTTGGATTATGATTTTTTCAAGGGAGAATCTATTAAATTTTTGATAAAAATCCCATTAAAAATTAGTAAATTGAAGGGGAAATAATGAACTGTATTGGTGTTCTGGAATGGGACTCGATCACCCCCACCCTAAAAGTGGGAAAGTCGAGGTGAAAAAGAAGGCAAATGAGTAAGGTCGCCTCTTGGAAGGTGGGGTATGACAATAGAGCATTAAAAAGAGTTATCTTTATGGTGCTCCACCACACCACCTCCACGTCGGCTCTACGGTGCCCATGGATGCAATCCCACTAATTGCATTATGATGGACGCTGCGATGCCCAGCCCACTGCCTTCATTTCTTTTGTTATTAACTCTCTTTTTCCCATATTTAAACCATTATTTCTCTCATACACATATTTAATCCCCTAAAGTAACCTTTATTCACCCCCGTTTATATGCATTAATGTCATAAAAATCTTCACCACAATTTCATTAACTTCATTACAATTCATAAATATAAACCTACTTGAAACTTAACTCAATTCATCTCATAAATACCCAAAATAAATGTTTTACAAAAAATTTTGTTACTTTAACACCTAACGGTGTTACACTTTCAACATGCTTTGCCTGCCAAACAAGGCTCACAGATAGGTAAGCTAACTTTAGTAAGAGAGCCTAGGAGCCCTTCTTTAATTAAACTGTTTATCCTATCTTGTCCAATGTGTCCTAATCGAGCATGCATTTTAATGGATTCAGACACAAAATTAGGAATAGATGAAGAAGAAGAAGGATGAATGTAAGTTGTAAAATCACCATAAAATTCTGTAGTAAAGCATAAAAAGATCATTTCTCAAATGACCATGATAATAAAAGGTTTTGCCAAGATAAATGATAAGTTCATATTTATCATATATGAGAAACATAAATTTATATATTTTGGTTCTTAATTGACATGATTTCATTGGTTTATAATCATATTTAATTAAATATTGCACTTAATGAAGTTAGTTTGTGTTTGACGCATCGAAGCTTGTCAAAATGGAGTTGAATATAAAGAAACTACAACTTGTGGTCACTTTTTGGCATATATAAAGGCTAATTTGGAGAAAGTTTTCAACATGAAAGTTGTAACCCTTCTTCGAAAATTATGGCTAAAATACTAAAGCCTATTTTTATGTGAATTATTGGGTATTGCAATTACTAGAAAGTGCACCTTTTGGACAAAGTTTTGGGCACTGTAAGGCGCTATAGCACTCGGATATGCAGTAACTTAATATTTTTGAGGCATAGTTTATGCACAAAACACAATGCAAATTCGTATAGAGGTAAAATTAACCCAAATTTGGGGTTTAATATAAATGGAAAATAGTTGCAGAACAAGAGAGTGGACATGACCTAGCAAGGCAAAGAAGTTTTGTAAGCCAAGAAAAGATTTTGAAGGAAGATTGTTATGAAGAGAAAGAGAGTTTACTCGTAGACAAATCATTCTCACATCAATTATCACTGCTTTCTCAATTCTTTTTCTTTTCTAAATCATGTTTAAGGCAATGTATATGATTTTTTTTAGTTCCATTATGAGCTAAACTTTTTGCTCAGGGTAACGATATAGTTATATTATGAATACTCAGTTTTATTAAGTTTTAATCAATTTCATGTTTATTCATTATCTATATTGAGTATTAATTTGTGCTATGCTTATGAAAGTGTGCGCCCTTTTGCACATGATTTGTGAGTCAATTTGAAGCTGAGAAGTAATAATTGAATTAAATTATGACTAAATACCATAAGTGTTGATCCAATAGGTTTTGTTTTGATGATTTATAAAACTTGTTAATGACTTGAAATTAGCTAATGATGTTTTGTTAAGATCTTGTAAAATCAAGAAAAAAAGGGAAGAAAAGACGCTGTTTTCACAAATTGCTACAATAACTTTGGATAGAAAGTTCCAGACTCAAGCAAGTTCGGACACTATGAAACCAGTTTCAAACTCAAGCAACAATTTAGACATTGCGGAACTAACTTTGGACAAAGTTATTCATCACTACTACAGAAACTTTAGATAGAAAGCTCAGACACAGCTATTAACTTCTGACAGAGATTTTGGCTCGAACGCTATAATGAACTGCCACAGTAATTTTTGGATAGATAGTTCAGTCCAGAATTTAACTTTGAACATTGTCTTCATGAGTGCTATAGTGATCTACTACAGTAAGAAATTGCTTTTTTAAACATTCAGAAATCCAAGTGGCATTGCAATGTTACCTTCAAATGGTCTTCTTCCAAATGGTCCCAAGGGTCTTTGAAATGTATAAATAGAAGATCCATTGGAGAGAAACATGATGCTTGAGGGTTCCAAGTGGTAAACAAGAATCAAATACAAGAAATCTATTCAAGTTTCACAAGTGTTTTCACTCCAAGGTGTTGCTAAGATCAAAGAGCTCCAAAGGCAACATCAATACCACTTCAACGGAGTTCGAATTCACTATAAAGTGCTTATTATTTTATTATTTGTATTTATGCTTTAACTATATGTACCCACTAGCCTAGATTAGGGCCATTCCATTATACACATTTGTAAGAGTTTATAGTTAGCTCATAAAACCAATGGGGAGTTTTAGGTTAGCTCGTGAGAAACTAGATTGTATGAGTTGCTGATGAGCTCAGGAAAACCATCATTATATAAGTTTATTGGTCAGCTTGGAAAACAACAATTGTAGAGTTTCTAGTGTGCTCTTCGAAAAACCAAGTTGTGTTTCCATAGGTTATAATGGAAACCAAGGTTGGGGAAACTTTGGATAGTGGAGTAGGTGCCAATGAGGCCTGAATCACTATAATCCTTATGTCTTTATTTGTGTGTGTTTGTGTGTTTCCATTGCCCTTCATTTTTTGCACTTGCACAACCATTTGTTTTCTCCACAATATTTGGATTCTAATTTTTCCTTACACCCCTATGTTTTGGGGCCAACAATAAGATTGTCATGAGATAGAAGTATCCATGATGCTTGTATAACAATATGAATTTCTTGTTCTTAATGCATTTTGGTAAGTTTAGAATTTTCATATAGATGTAGGAAATTTGTTAACTGAGATATACTATTATTAGTTGATAAAGATTAATAATTAAAAAAGAGAAATTCATTATCAAGATAGGAACAAACATTGATTGATTAAATTGGGTGAAATTTAATAGGATTAATCTAGTGAACTCAAAAACCCTAGATGTCTTAATCATTAATTCTCTGTTTGTTTAGATTTGTACTCTTGTTAATTTTCATTAAGTTTAGATTTCTTTTCTCTCTTACTTGTAACATTTAATCATTCAAACAAGATTTAGCATTAGGGTAATTTGGTGTTTGGTAACCATAGTCCTCATGGGAATAATCTTTTACTTTTACTTTATTACTTATTTACGCCACGTGCACTTACATTAGGAAAATTCACAACAATAAATGAATGAACTCATGTCCTTAAATTGAAAAGAAAAACCTAACTTCATAATTGGTAGAACTAAAAGTAGATTACACTAGATCATGGGTGCATGAAGCACATCATGCATGAGTAGAGTACATCCATTATGTAGCTTGAATAGATAAGTACGAACTCCTACAACCTCTTTTTGTGCTCTAATCCCCACCATGACATAATGTTTACATGCTAGGATTGAATGATAATCTATATATCTAGCACAATCACATACTACATTTGTTGTGTCTACTATCCAACTAAGGAAAGAATGAGCCACAAACACATGAACAAACTAAAAATTTTTGTAGGATTAAGGTTGGGACACACTTTTGTTTTTGCTTGGAACATTCTTAAGGAAAGTAACCTTTTTATCAACAACTATAGCATTTAAGTTTTATCTTTTACTTCAACACACTTTCCTTTATGATGCATGATCATGCAATTCAATAAACCAAAGTAGGCAATACAATCTTTTGTATACCATGCCTCATAGGCTTGTTGGTCATGACCCACTATGGTACCTTCTTTAGATTAAAGTATAGTAGTCATTATTAGGATTACTATGGATGATTTTAATGACAACAAAACTTGTCCTAAGACTTTATTTATGCTAATAATGCTTCTAGTTTAGAAAGCTTTGAATAGAGATAGATATGCTTAGATTGTGTGTTCTTTAATGAGTTATTATTTGTGCAAACATATCAAAAATCTTAGAAATGAAGAAATTATCATGATCCATACTATATTCATCTTTGTTTAGCATATTGTGATGTGCTGGATCATTTATATATTTTTGGTTAAAGATGAAAATATATATGCTTTATGGAGTGTTCATTTTTATGAAAGAAAGAAATTGTGATTGAACAAGTTTTTATATTAAAGAATATAATTTATGATTTAAAGCTTATACCCATACTTTAGAACTTATACATATCCTAATGGATAATCATAGTTTGAAATGTATGTCATAAAGAGATATCTTTTTGAATGAAAAAGAATATGTACTTTAATGAGTTTATCTTTATAAATTCAAAAACATGATTTGAATTACTTATCCATGTTCTATACCTTATGAAAATTATTTATGGATAAATATAAATATATTTTGATTTACAATGAAAAATATCAAGTTCATGAAGTAGCAAGTATAGAAATTTCTAAGTGCAGGGCAGCAACCGCATAGCACAGTTGCTCACGCATATCGCCTGCCAATTTCAGACAAAAGTCTCCGTGTGAAGAAATTGCCTAGCTCATGGCACTTGGCCGATCCTCCTACGAATGGACAGCAAGGTTGGTTTGGGAGTTTTAAAAAAATCTGACTGTAGCCACATGGTGCAGCCACTTGCGCCTACAGCCTACTAACCTCTAATGTTCAAAATTTTGAACTTTGCAAGTGACATAAATACTGTCCAACACTTCCAACATTCCATATTTTGAAGATCTATTTAAAGGGAAATATTGGGACATTTCAAAAGTTGAAAAAAAAGAGTGTGATTGAGCCTAAATCTTTTTCAAATCATTTCAACACTAGGCTAAGAGCAAAAATCTTCATATTATTCATGTAAAAAGCTTCAATCTTTAAATCAACATCCATGGCCTTCTTCAAATACACAAAGGGAAGATCTTCTACAATTGAGAGAGGAAATCAAGTCTTCAATTGTTCCCCCCTACACTCAATAAGAAGTACATTTAAAGTGTAAATTCTTTTGATTATATTTATTTGTACATTACCTTAACTTAGTATTGGAGACCAAAGTTAAGAAGAACAACTTGTTCATTGGAGTGAGTCTCATAAACAATTTGTTATTGTGTTTACGGCCCTTAGAGTTGGAATCTAAAAGAGTGAAAAGGCACTAGTTATTATGCCCCCTAGAGTTGGAATCAAAAAGAGTGCAAAAGACACTAGTCCTACCCCCTAGAGCTAATCTAAAAGAGTGCAGTGGCACTATGTTTATGTCCCCTAGGGTTTGAATTTAGAAGAGTATTGGGTGAACTATTGTATTCCGTTATAAGAGATATAGTGGAACCCAAAGCATTAGAGGAGAGTGCTCTTGAAAGAGTGGAGTAGAGTAGTTGGCTCAAACCACTATATATTGTGTGTGCTATTTGTGTTTGCTTTACTTTCTTGCATTTATAGCTTTATGATATATTTCATCTTAGTTTGCACATAAGCAAGAAAAAGAAGGAATTTGATTAAACCAATACATAAATAATTATAGTGATTCACTTGGCTAACCTTATGTCATCCTCCATGTTTACCAAAGGATACTCCACCTCCCAACTTCCATATTTTGATAGAATGAGTTTCATTCAATGGAAGAGGATATTGGAAATATATCTCATGGCCAATAACCTTAAACTTTGGAAGATTATATTTATTAGCATTACTGAGGATAAAGAGAGAGCTAGGAAAGAAAATATCAAGGCTATGAATACTCTACTACATTCTCTCTACCCACAATTTGCAAATATATCTTAGCATGTAAAACAACGAAGGAAATCTTAGACAAGCTTAAGATGATTTATGAGGGGCAAGTGATAAGTGAATTTCATTCACTTGTTTCATTCATGTTCAAACTTAGTTATTTATAAATCCTTGATAGATTTAGATGAATTTAACATGAAGATATTGATTTCTTTAGGTGAATTGAAGATGCAAAAAGAAGACAAAAACTAAAGAAATATGAAGTTCAAAGTAGAAATGGAGATAACTTGCAAAAGATCAACAAAGAAGCAAAGTTCACATGGCAGCAACATCTTATCGTGACATGCCATCTCCTTCTCATGGCAAAGCACGATCTGTAAAAATATTTTTGAGTCAACAACATCTTGCTGCGGCAAGGCATTCTTCTATTACGATAAAGTAATCTTCTGCCATGGCAAGAGGCTTGTGTGCTTGAAATCCTTCATTGGTAGAGAGTCCTTGCTGCGGTAAGCCCTTCCCCTGCCACAGCAAGATGCTGGAGATAGAAATCCAAAAATTCTGGATCTTGTTGAACTTATGCAATTGCTCCACCCTAATGGAGGGTGGTATAAAAATGAAGTCAGGGCACGTGTTTGGGAGCTTTTGGGCAAGGTTTGGAGGCAGAGAAATATCTTGGAGAAGCAACTACACAAGATTGAAGGTGGAATCTCATTGTAAAAGGGAGAAGATAACTTGCATTATATTGCATTTTGGGAAGGGAGTTATTTCCTTTTTTATTATGTACTAAATCTTTCTTTCTAGGGTGAAGATGTAATCCTCTCTAATACATTTGCTATTTGGGAATGAGGTTCTTTAATGCAAATCATTTGTTTTCATTCCTTGAGTTATTTACTTTCATTTGGTTTGATATATTGCTTGATCACCAATATTATAAATCATGTTGATTATCTGGCATGGTTAAGGCATACACCATCTGCAAAACCATGAGCATCATTGGATAAAAAGGATAGGTGGTCATGGTACATACCTTATGCTAAACCAGCATATTTGATTCATGAGTTCTTAAGCTTAATGGGTTTTCACCTCAGTTACACTACATACCTTATTGGAATGAGTGGAAATACTTGATTTAAACTCGCACACCTAATGATAATAATCTCACATTAGATAGAACTTGAAGTTAGGCATTGAATTCAAGGTCCTAATAGCAAAGAGTATCATTGAGTGGTGAAATCATATCCCTAGACCCTTGCACTTTGTTGATTTCACCTACATTACCCATAGCTATTTGATTTCAACAAATTTATGCAAGTTGTCATTTATACTTGCTTCGCTTAAATCACATTCCTTTAAGATAGTGACAAGTCAGTAACTGAAGCTAATTAAATCAGTTTGGACATTCCCTGTGGGATCGACCCTTACATTGCACACTATATTACTATATGGTCGTGCACTTGCGAGGATTTATAATTTGAATCGTCAAGGTTTTGGTTTCATTGCTGGGGAATGGTTCCAAATTAATTCAATTAATTAGTTGCAATTATTCTTCATATTTTTGTATCTAATTGTATATAAGGTTTTTGATTCTTACTTTCTTTCTTTTGTAGAGCTTTGACTGAATGGAAGAAGATCATTAAATCTAGCTCTATTTCCATTGTAAGATCGAAGTGATAATTCAATTAATTAGTTGCAATTATTCTTCATATTTTTGTATCTAATTATATAAAGTTTTTGATTTTTACTTTCTTTGTTTTGTAGAGCTTTTAATGAATGGAAGAAGATCATTGAATCCAGCTCTATTTCCATTGTAAGATTGAAGTGATAAAGTAGAAATTGAGATAGAGAATTCAAGTGAAGACGAAGTAGTCCACATAGCTGACAACAGGGAGAATCGACTGGCTCAACAAGCTTAATAACTGATGAAAGAGTTTGCACGTCCCACCATAGGAATCTCACCATAATGCATTGTGCTAAATGATAATGCTAGAAATTATGAACTAAAATACATTCATTTTAACATGCTTCTGTCTTTTCATGGAATTGTTGTAGAGGATCCATTGACATTTATGCATGATTTCTATGCAACTATACAAACTTTTTCATTGCAAGATATCATTAAGGATCAATTATGCATGAGATGTTTCCCATACATCTTGAAGGATACAGTAAAAACATAGTTCATGACGTTAACCCCTGGTTCATTAACCACATGGGAAGCAGTGTACAACAAATTCATTGGTAAGTTCTATTCCCATGCTTAGACTGCTGAATTAAGGAGTAAAATTGCTACTTTCTATTAAATGGATAGCGAAGCATTCCATGAAGCATGAGAGCTATTTAATGCATTATTAATTCAATGTCCTCATCATAGATATCCACTTGAATTGCTTAACTAGTTTTTCTATGATGGATTGACACA
>JAYJMB010006746.1:0-10760 GCA_036873735.1 Pouteria campechiana | reverse complement strand
GGTGCAAAAGATGAAGTATTAGGTGCAAAAGATGAAGTATCAGGAGAATAAAATATGACATTTTGCATTCTCATCACAAACTATTAGAGGAGATGGCATCCAGCACCTATTAGTGGCCTACTGAGAGGCTAACAATGAGAAGACCAATTGAAGTGCATGAAGTAGACAGTCTCATTGCACTCACTGCACAGTTTAAAGCATTGAATAGGAAGATAGACAATATGAACACTTCAGCGATGAAAATTCAGAAAGTGACTTGTGATTTCTGTGGTGAAGGACATGCTAGCATTGATTGTTAGGTAGGTAATACTTTTGCATAATCTAATGAGAATGCTAACTTTGTTAGTAATTTCAACAGGATGTAGAACAATCCCTATCGCAACACTTATAATCCAGGATGGCGAAATCATCCAAATTTCTCATAGAGCAATAAGAATGGAGTAAGGCCACCACCAAGATTCAAGCAACCAAAAGAGAGAAAATCTAATATAAATAAGATTGTTAATAAATTTGTTAGTAACACTCAAAACTTCATGAACAACACTCAAGAATTCATGAACAACACAGACATGAGGTTTCAAAATCAAGAGGCCTAAATAAAAAATCTTGAGATGCAAGTAAGATAACTAGCAAATATGTTGTCAGGAAGATAGCAAGGTCCTTTGCCTAGCAACACTGAGAAAAATCTAATTGAAAAGGTAAAAGCTATAATCCTGAGAAGTGGAAAGCAAGTGGGAGAAGAAGATGTTCAACAAGAGACTCCCAAAGAAAAACAAGAAGAATTAATTGACTAACCACAAAAGGCAGCTAAGAGCAAACTATTTCCAGACAATCCCAAGCCTTATGTGCCTCCAATCCCTTATCCTCAAAGACTTCAACAACATAAGATGGACAAGCAGTTTTCTAAATTTTTGGATGTATTTAAAAAACTGCATATTAACATTCCTTTTGCAAATGCCTTAGCATAGATGCCTAGCTATGTAAAATTTTTGAAGGAGATCTTGGCAAACAAAAGGAAGTTGGAGGATTATGAAACTGTGAAATTGAATGAGGAATGTTCAGCCATCCTGCAAAATAAACTACCACAAAAGATGAAAGATCTAGGTAGTTTTACTATCCCTTGCACTATTGGTAATTCATATTTTTGAAAAGGTATTGTGTGATTTGGGTGCAAGTATTAACTTAATGCCTTTCTCTATTTTCAGATAATTAGGATTGGGAGAGATCAAAATAACTACAATATCACTTTAACTTGCTGATTATTTAATCAAACATCCAAGGGGTATTGTGGAAGATGTGTTGGTAAAGGTTCATAAGTTCACTTTCCCTCTTGATTTCATAGTTTTGGATATGGAAGACGATAGGGAGGTACCACTTATCTTGGGTAGACCATTCCTAGCAATAGAAAGAACTCTTATTGATGTTCAACAAAGATAATTAATTCTTAGAGTTCAAGATGATCAAGTCACCTTCAATGTCTTTGAAGTAATGAAATATCCTTTAGATGCTAATTCTTATTTTGTAGTTGAATCTATTGACAAGTTGGTAAATAGAGTTTTTCAGGAAAGTGTTGTTAAAGATCCACTTGAAGCATGCTTGACTCAACCAAGCAACAAATAAACTGAAAGAGAGGAGGTAGAGGATTGTGAAAAGTTTATGGAGGCAAACCCATCCTACTCAAAGCAACAATCACCAAGAGTTGAAAAGTTGGGACAAATCAATAAAAAGCTTAAGCCATCTATTGAAGAACCTCCTATTCTTGAACTCAAACCTTTACCTTCTCATTTAAAATATGCTTACTTAGATGAAGTATCTTCTCTACCAATGATTATTTTTTCTTCTTTGACAGATATGATGGAGGAGAAACTACTAAGAGTATTGAGAGAGTATAAGGATGGAAAATTGCAGACATCAAAGGAATCAGCCCTTCACTTTGCATGCATAAAATTCTAATGGAGGAGTAATACAAACCCACCATCCAACATTAGAGGAATTTGAACCCAAAGATGCAAGAAGTGGTAAAAGAAAAAGTGATCAAGCTAATTGATGTAGGAATCATCTATTCAATTTCTAACAGTCCATGGGTGAGCCCGATGCAAGTTATACCAAAGAAGGGAGGGATGACTGTTAAGAAAAATGATAACAATGAATTTATTCCAACTAGAACAGTTACTGGATGGCGTGTATGTATTGATTATAGGAAATTGAATGATGCCACTAGAAAAGATCACTTTCCTTTACCATTTATTGATCAGATGTTGGAAGGACTTGCATGACATAAATTCTATTGCTTTTTGGATGGTTACTCAGGTTACAATCAGATTCCCATTGCACCAAAAGATCAAGAGAAAACCACATTCACTTGTCCATATGGTACTTTTGCTTTTAGGAGATGCCCTTTGGTCTTTGCAATGCACCAGCCATTGTGTAGAGATGTATGATGGCCATTTTTTCTGATATGGTTGAGGAATATGTTGAGATTTTTATGGATGATTTTTCTATTTTTGGCTTATCATTTGATTCATGTCTACATAATTTGGCTTTGGTGTTGCAAAGATGTAAGGAGACTAACCTTATTCTAAATTGGGAGAAGTGTCATTTTATGGTGCAAGAAGGGATAGTACTTGGACACAAGATTTCAGAAAAAGAAATAGAAGTTAATCATGCCAAAGTGGAGGTCATTGAAAAATTGCCTCCAGCCACATCTGTTTAACTTGTCAGAGGATGTCTCGAGCATGCAGGATTTTATAGATGATTTATCAAGGACTTTTCAAAAATTCCTAAACCCCTCTCGAACCTTTTAGTTAAGGATGTACTATTTAACTTTTCAAATGATTACTTGCAAACCTTTAACACTTTGAAGGAAAAATTGGTTTCAGCACCAATCAAGGTAGCATTAGAGTTTGATCTACCTTTTACGCTAATGTGTGATGCAAGTGATATTGTCATAAGAGCTATCTTGGGACAATGAAAAGGGAGAAATTTTTAAATCATTTACTATGTTAGTAGGACCTTATCAGGAGCTCAATTGAATTATTCAACAATGGAAAATGAACTTCTAGTGGTAGTTTTTACTTTTGATAAATTTCATTCTTCCTTAATTGGTTCAAAAGTGATTATTTATTCTAATCATTCAGCTCTGAAATATTTGCTTGCAAAGAAAGAAGCAAGACCTAAATTGATTAGGTGGATTCTCTTCCTGCAAAAATTCGATTTGGAGATCAAGGATAAGAAGAGAACTGAGAATCTAGTTGAAGATAACTTATCCAAAATTTCAACTATAAAAGACGAGGAGACTCCAATTCTTGAAGAATTCCCTAATGAGCATATATTTCATGTCAACTCCACATAAACACCCTGGTTTGCTGATTTTGTGAATTATTTGGCAAGTGATGTTTTACCTCCTGACATATCACCACAATAAAAGAAAAAATTCTTTTTTGATGTTAAACATTATCTTTGGAAAGAACCTTTTATGTTTAAAGTTTGTGTAGACTAGGTGATAAGGGGGGTGTGTACCAGAGGAGGAGATGGTAAGTATTCTACGACATTGTCATGATGGAGAGGCAGGTGGACATTTCAGTTCCACCAAAACTGTAGCTAAGATTTTGTAATCTGGTTTTTATTGGCCAACAATTTTCAATGATGCACACACCCATATACTTTCATGAGATAGATGTCAAATAATGGGAAATATCTCTAGGAGAAATGAGATGCCTTTAAACAACATTCTTGTTTGTGAATTATATGTTGTTTGGGGTATTAATTTCATAGAACCATTTCCCTCTTCCTTTGGCCATAAGTACATTCTGGTAGCCATAGAGTATGTGCCTAAATAGGTGGAAGCTACAGCAATGCCAACAAATGATGCTCGAGTAGTGATAAAAGTTTTGAAGAAAAATAGTATTACCAGGTTTGGCACTTAATCATCAGTGATTGGGGAACACAATTTTGCAATAAATAGTTTGATGCACTTCTCCATAAATATGGAGTTATACATAAGATTTCAACCCCTTATCATCCTTAGACTAGTGGACAAGTAGAAGTTTCAAATAGGGAAATCAAAAGAATTTTGGAGAAAACTGAATGCCTCTTGGAAGGATTGGTCAGTAAAACTAGATGATGCACTTTGAGCATATAGGACTGCATTCAAAATACCCATTCGGATGTCTACTTTTAGGCTAGTATTTGGAAATGCTTGTTATTTACCTTTGGAATTAGAATATAGAGAATATTGGGCACTAAAAGTTTTGAATTTTGATAGGCAACTTGTTGGAGAAGAAAGATTGCTACAATTGAATGAGCTAGATGAACTTCGCAATGACGCTTAAGAAAATGCCAATATATACAAAGAGCATACAAAGAGATGGCATGACAAGTATATTCTCAAAAGAGAGTTTGAAATTGGTCAAAAAGTGTTGCTTTATAACTCTCACCTTAGACAGTTTCCTAGTAAGTTATGATTCAGATGGTCAGGTCCTTTCACTGTCATAAGGATACTACCATATGGGACTATTAAAGTTGCTCACGACACCAAAGGCAAGTGAATGGTCAGTGTCTGAAGCCATACTTTGAAGGAAGATTTGACGAGCAAAAGTTCACATTGAACTTGAAAGAATCAGCTTAAAGAAAGAGATAGTCAAGCTAAAGATTATAAATCAGAACTACTTCGTCATCCCTTTGCTTTTAGGAATTTTAGTTTGCTTTATTTTTTCTTTTTATTTATATTTTTTTGTTTTTCTTACTTGATTTTTGGCAATTCTGTATTGTAGCTATCAATAGTTTGATCAACTCTTGTCTACCAACAAAGGAGAATGGTTCACTTTAGAGGAGAAAGTTAAATTCATGAGAAACAGACTATCTGAACTTTCTTTGTTCTCTTCGCATTTTACTTAGTTGTTTGTTTTGTTTTCTCTATTTGGACAATTTTTTTTTAATTATGGTTTGATATTTCTATTGCAGAAGTAAAAAAACCTAATTTCAAGTTGAGCATAGAAGTTTCATGAGATTGCAGATTATGTGTCAAGTATGACAATTGTCAGAAATTTACAAAGAATGCCAATAAATTTCAAAAGAAGAGGATTAGAATGCACTTTATTCAGGGAAGCCCTTAAACTTAAAATTCTTTCATTATTTCATATTGAGGACAATGTTTGAGAGGATAATGTTTGATTTAGGTTGGGGGGTATTTGGGGAGTTACATTCAGAATTACAACCAATATTTCAGATTTGCATTCAGTTTTGGAAATTTTTTTTCAAATTTGGGTATAAACTTTCTTTATGAGCATCTCTTTTGATAACTTAGCTAAAGAAATCCAAGAGCAATTGTGTTACAATGCTGAAATTGAATAGGATGGATTCTTTTTTAATGATCAAGTGATATATGCTGAGTTTTTTATTACCATTGCACATTATAGAGAAAGAAGTATAGGTGTTACCTTGTGATTTACCGATTCTTATGATAAGTCCTTTTTCATGACTGATGAAAATTTCAATTAGCACATTATGTTATGATCATGCAAAGTGTATGTGGATTAGTGATGATGTTTTAAATTCAGTAATATATTCTGGTTGACACAAGCATGCTAGAACTTATTTGATTATCCCTCAAGATGAAATCCTAGATAACATGTTTACTTGGAAGTGATTTAGGCATTCTTTGAATAATTTGAGCCTTTCAAGCCAACCTAGTACATTCACTATTACTAGTGTCCCCATTGAGCTTTAATGAAAGAATGGCATATGCAAAGCATATGAAAGACCATCATTCAATTTTTCTTTCTTTACCATCATCATTCAAACCTTTTTAACCTAAAAAACCATGATTGACCTGTTAAGAGACATATTCTAAATACATGGTTGCAGAGAGGTACATGAGTGCATAAGATGATAAGTTTGGAGGATTTAAAGAGAAGAATGCTAAAATAAGAGGAAAAAGGACAAAAGGAAAGAAATCAATAAGGATTTATCTTTCAATTGGGGGGATCATACCTCCATGAACTTAACAAAAAATAAGTTTGGAGATGTACTAGTAATATAGCCCATAGTTAGGGGGATCATATCCTAATGAAAGTAAAAGAAAATAAGTTTGGGGTGTGGTAGTAATACAACTCATAAAATAAATAAAACCCCCCAAAAAAAGTTAAGAGAGTGAATATTCATGTAAAATGCAGATATGATATCTTACTTTGTGTATCCTTATTCCCTTTTCTTGTTAGTTAAACCCAAGGCCCCATTACAAGATTAACAAAGACCTATTGATCCAAGCGAATAGAGTTTTCTACATTAGTGGAGAGGGATTATGAAAAGCAAGCTTATGGGGTGTTTTGTGAAGGTCATGAAAATCACTAGTCTGCACATTGTTAACTGAAAAATATGCATGTAGCATGAAATTGCCACTACACACACACATTTTTCATTTCATGAAATGATTAATTAAGCATGGGTTTCATGAGATTACTTGGCAAGTATCTTAAGTGATTTTTGAGATATATGCACATGTGTAATTTGTCTGGTATGTTACTGGTTGTTTAAGAGAGATTTTCCTAATTAATTCATCAGTTCAGATTGTTATTTTTCTCGAGGATGGTCAAAAGCTAAGTTTGGGAGTGTTTGATAAGCTCATAACATATCATATATTTTATATCTAAATTCGTATGTTTAAGATCTTCTTTTAATATTTTTCAGTGGATATTGCACTTAACAGAGTTTGTTTTATTATTCTGTAAAATAAAACTAAAGATTACAAAAGATATTAATTTAAAGTAATTTCTGGGACTGATGGAGGCATATTTGAAAATATTTTCAATATAAAATTTTTATTCGTTGTTCTTAGATTTCCAATGCATTAAGAATCACATGATTTTGAATTTATATGAGAAAGTTATGGCTAAAATAATGCAATTGTCTTTAGAGCTTTACATTTGTCGGCTACTTCATCTGACAGAAGGCGTCACTTTGAAGGCTCATGACTCATAGAATATGGATGAGTCAAATAAAGTGATCAATATAAAAGTTGTAGCCCCTAAAATTTTTGTCCAATTCAAAAAGAATGGTGCAATTCCGAGTTCGTACAAGAAAATTATGATCAAAACAGTGCTACTCTCTCCAAAAAACTCCAAAATATCAATTTTGGAGGAACAAAAGGAGGTACTTTGAGCTCATACGAATCAAGATACAAGCTGAATTGAGAAAAGTGATTAATTATAAAAGTTGTAGATCTTAAAATTATCTATCCAACCTAACACAAATTGCTCAATTTAGAGTTCATATAAGAAAGTTATGTTAATTATATTAAAACTACTCTGAAACATCAAAACTCCAAAGCAGACTTCGTGCCTCCAAAGTTAATATTTAGTGACTCTGAAGTTCACTTGCGTGACTCCGCAGTAACATTTTTTGACACCAAAATTGGCTTCAATGACTCCAAAGTTCACTTGCATGTACCTCCTAAATTGACTTTTGTGACTTCGAAGCAACGTTTTTTGACTCCGAAATTGGCTTCAGTTACTCCGAAGTTCACTTGCATGCCTCCGAAGTAGGAATTCAAAAAGCATCCTAACAAGAAACAAAGCTTGAAATTAAAAGTGCACAAATTTAGTTGTTTTTCTATGCATCATATGTTGCAAATTTAAGAGTATGAGACATGTGGATTGTAAAGTATTATTAGAAGCTGATTTTTAAGCTCAAGATTGTGTTGCAATTTTTAGAACCCTGGATATGCAGCAACTTAGTTATTTTGAGAACTTCTATTTTTATTCATTGCAATGTTTGGAAAACTATATTTTCATTGGAAAATACTGAGTTATTATTGGAAGAGGCTCCCTATGCGTAGAGGCATTGCAATTGGTGAAGAAGTTCTACTAAAACCCTACTGCTTGGGTTATTTAAGGAGACATCTAAAACATAGTTGGGATAGAGAGTTAGACGAGGAGAAGAGCTTAGAGCAAGAAGATCATAGGAGAAAGCCCCAAAAGCCACTGCAACTTGAATATTCTGTTTTCTTTCTAGTTCAGCTTTTGTTTTTGAATCAACATTCAACCTTGGAATATGATGATGTTTATCAATTACTCAGTTGGTTTTAATTCAAATATGATGTTCTATGTTTCTTTTATCTAGGGATAAATGGATTCTAGCAATGAAGCTTGCATTGATTTTGATTTTTTTAGCTAAATTATATTCTTCCTCATTGTTTCTTCTTTTCTACGCTTAATGCATGTATGTGCTTAGCTACCATGTGCATGAACTAAGATTCTTAATTTATACTCAAGAGAGGTGAATTAGGAATGGACTCTTAAATTGAAAAATATATGATGCAATGAAGTCTAGAGATAGCCATTGTACATGTGTTATCCATGTGAGTATGACCTTGTGAGCACATATATTACACATGGATGCCTAAGCTTAATGGGTTTATTGATTTAGATCTACATGGAGACATAGTAGATGACTTCAATAGGCACACCTACTATATCACTTGAGAAAGGGTGGTAGATACTTCAGTGCATCTGATTGACAATGAGTAGCAAGATAATTTACTCAATGCAATTCATCAATACAAGTGGATTTGTTAGGTGAAGTTGAATTCGTAGATATTCCATCCATTGATATATTTTGTTTTACTCTTATAATTTGTCAAATTCATCATTTATTCATATTTAGTTTTTATATCATCTACAAAAATTCATTTAATCAAATATTAGTGATTTGATACAAATTTGGTACTTAGTGTGTAGCATCCTACTTCCTCATGGGAACGATACTAAACTTACTTCATCTATATTACTTGTGATCATGTATACTTGCATGAAAGCCAATAGAGCTTAAAAGGAATGGACCAATTAGGAACTGCTAAAATTGGAGCTGACTTGAATTTTTCTTTCAAGGTATTAAAGGCAATAAGGAATTCCTCATCAAAACAAAAAGTTACATCCTTAGCTAATAGATTGTAGAGCATTCTAGAAATTTTTGAAAAATCCTTTATAAATCACCTATAAAAGCTTGCATGGCAAGGAAAGTTTCTAAATCCTTTAACTGAATTTGTGGGAGGTAGCTTGGCAATCAATTTAATTTTTACCTTGTCCACTTCAATGCCTTTACTAGAAATAATGTGGCCCAACATAATTCCCTGTTTAACTAAGATATGTAGCTTCTCCCAACTCAATGTCAAATTCATTTCAACGCATCTTTTAAGTACCAATCTCAAGTTATTAAAGCAATCATCAAATGAATCTCCAAAAATAGAAAAATTATCCATGAACACCTCAATGAACCTTTCAATCATGTCAAAAAAAATGGACATCATACACCTTTGAAAGGTTGTAAGGGTATTGCACAAACCAAAAGGCATCCTTTGATAGGCAAATTTTCCAAATGGGCAAGTGAAATTTTTTTTTTCTTGGTCTTCTAGGGTAATGGGAACCTGATTATAACCTGAAAAACCATCTAGAAACAATAGTAAGCATGACCTGCTAATCTTTCAAGCATTTGATTAATGAAAGGGAGAGAAAAATGATCCTTTCTTGTTGCTGCATTGAGCTTCCTGTAATCAATGCACAATCGCCACCCTGTAGTCATTCTCATTGGCACCAATTTATCATTATCATTTTTAAAAATAGAGAGACCAAATTTCTTTGGCACAACATATAATGGACTTACCCATTTGCTATCAGAGATTGGGTGGATAATACCTGCATCCAATAGTTTGATAACCTCAGCTCTAACAGTCTCCTTCATGTGTGGGTTCAATCTCCTTCATGCATCTCTAGAAGGCTTTGCATCCTCTTCTAGAAGTATTTTATGCATGCACACAATGGGGCTAATCCCCTTGATATCTGCCAAGGTCCAACTTATAGTCCCCTTATGCTCTCTCAACAGAGTCAATATCTTACATTCCTCATCCATAAACAAGTCAAAAACAATTATAACTGGAAAAGTATTATTTTCACCAGGAAATATATATTTCAAACTCTTTGGCAATTGCTTCAAATCTTATGGTGGTGGTGTGACCATTGCATGTTCCACTTCTGAGCTAGCTTGTTTAAGCTCTTTTGGAGAGATTCTCTCAACTTCCACTTACTTTGCACTATCAAGTGTTTCCTCCAACTATATTGCTTCTTCTTCTTCTTCCACCAATCAATCTACAGTGAGCACCAATTCCAATTTATCATTTGCTTCCTATTGCAAAAAGTAGATAGAACAGGTGAGTCCAAATCATCAACTTGAAAACAGCCGCTAGGATCAGAAGGCAATGAAAGGGAACTATAAATAGAAAATTCTACTGTTTCATCTAAGATAGTCATTTTCAATCCCATTTTGTATATCTATGATTGTCTTAGTTGTAGCCATGAATGGGCATCCTAGAAGAATGGATACTTCTCTCTCTAGAATCATTTGGCTTTCCATGTTAAGCACCACAAAATCAGCTTGGATAATCAATTTATCTATCTGCACAAGAATATCCTCTACAATGCCTCTAGGATATTTCACCGATCTGTCTACAAGCTGAAGAGACATTGTAGTGGGTTTCAATTCTCCCAACCAAGCTATACATAAATTGAATAAGGCATCAAATTTATTCTTGCTCCTAGATCTAGCATTTCTTTTACCTTATTTTTCCCTCCAACAATAAATGAGATATTGAAATGTAAGGCCCTGGAAAATTTTACAAATGTAAATTTTTGCTATTGTAAAGTTTTGCTAATTTTGCCGGGTCGATAGGTTGTATAATTAAAGTTTTGAGAAAATTATTATGAAAAAGT